>JACEIK010003303.1:46872-60423 GCA_018107945.1 Datura stramonium | reverse complement strand
TCAAAACCAAAGGTTACTAGTCATCCCATTTTCCTACTAATTATTGCACTTTTGGAGAAAGCCTTTACATTTTTTTCTCTTATCAGTCTTGTTGCTTCAGTATGTTATAGTTAGTTCAGCCATGATTCATACCAATATCACCACCGATCAATTAGTTCTTATTTCTTTGAAATCTCAAATTAGTTACACCTCTCACTTATTGAATGAAAGTTGGTCTCCTTCTACTTCTGTTTGCAATTTGATTGGAGTCACTTGTGACTCCTGCCACCAGCAAGTGAAGTCCTTGAATCTTTCCAACATGGCTCTTACTAGCAGAGTTCCACAAGATTTTGAAAATCTCTCATTTCTTGTTTCTCTTGACTTAGAAAGCAATAATTTCCATGGTTATTTGCCTCAAGAATGGCTCGCTTGCATCGACTAGAGTTTCTTAAGTTAAGATTCAATAACTTCAGCGGGAGGTTCTTTCTTGGTTTGTATCTTTACATTAACTTCAAGTTACTCCCTTCTTCATTTTTTAATATTACAAAGCTTGAAACTTTGGATTTTACATTCAATTCCTTAGCGAGTCAAATCCCTCAGTCTATCTCAAATGCCTCGGTGTTGGAAACTCTGCTTCTTTCATACATTTCCCTTCAAGGAAATATCCTGGAATGGATTTCCAATCTTCACAACCTAAACAAGTTGGGCATAGAATTCAATCAGCTTACAAGTTCTATACCACTGGCATTTTTCAGCATTTCTATAATCAAGTAATTGCATTTATAAACAATTACTTATGAGGAGATCTTCCCATTGTTTTTGCAATTGTCTCCCACTACTCAAAGGGCTTCATCTATCCACAAACAAGCTTCGTGATCATATGCCTTCAAGGTTGTCAAATTGTTCACAACTTCAAATGTTGGATTTATCAACATATGTGTTTATGGACCAATACACGGTGAAATTGGATGGTAGTAAGTTGTAGATGTTGTATCTCGGATCTAACCATTTCATAGGTATGTTTTATGTTATGAATGCTAGTAGTATTGCATTTAATCACTTTAGTATTTTTAATTACTCCATGAACTGCAGGTATAATTCCACAAGAATATGGAAATCTTGTTAATTTGATGGAGTTAGGCATGGAGAGAAACCAACTTACCGGCTCAGTATCAGTCTCCATATTCAATATCTCATCGCTGCAACTTGTTCGACTATGGAGAAAACAATCTCGAGGGATCCTTCCCATAGGAGATTTGCAACATAACCAAGATGTAGGTTCTACAACTTAGTGAAAATATGTTTACAGGTATGTATTCAGAGTGGTCACAAAAAATACAACTTGTACTAGTTAAACTCGTTAGTATTAATAGAATTAGTGGTCCACTTGATAGAGATCTTCAACATACCAGGGTTGAGAACAATTGATCTTTTAGCCCACAATTTTTGTGGAATGCTCCCATCAAACATAGGTTTTGTCTTATCCAACAGTGAAAGACTTTATCTGGGAAACATAACCAATCTTGTTAGGACTGTTCCTCATCTTTCCTCTAATTGTTCAAAACATACTCTTCTAGAGCTTTCAAACAACAAACTCACTAGATTGATTCCCAATTTTCTTGGATATTTGACTCATCTACCACACCTTAACTTGTGGGGAAACAATTTAACCAACGACTCATCGTTAAGTTTCTGACTTACTTAATCAATTGAAAAAATTTAACATATCTTTCTATATCTATTAACCCTATAAATGGTATGCTACCAGTATCTCTAGGGAACCATTCCATAACTCTTACGATGTTTTACGCCAGAAGGTTCAAGATTAAAGGGAGAATTCCAAATGAAGTTGGAATTTTAAGAAACTTAATAGACCTTGATCGCGGTGTAAATGACTTGACTAGATCAATTCCCACATAAACTAATAACTTGAGAAACCTTCAATTCCTGTACTTGGATAAAAAAAATTACAGGATTTATTGGAGATAATCTGTCTAGTTGCAGCATTTGGGTGATATTCACTTGGGTCAAAATCAACTTCCAGGATCTCTTCCTAATTGTTTAGGGAATGTTGCTTCCTTTAGGATGATACATCTTGGTTCAAATATATTGATTTTCAATATATCACCAAGCTTAGGGAATATTAAATATCTAATGGACTACATGGTTGGTTCTTTACCTCTAGAAATTGAAAATCTAAAGGCTGCGAAATAGATGTATTTTCCAATGAATCAATTATAAAATTGAATTCCTAGAGAAATTGGGGGATTGCAAAATATGGTGGACCTTTCTTTGATACACAACAAATTGCAAGAATCTATACCTGGCTCAATGAGCAACATGGTAGGTTTGGAATTCCTAGACCTTTCTCATAATAATATATCGGGAATCATTCCTATGTCTTTGGAGAAACTTCAATACCTCAAGTATTTCAATGTTTCTATTAACAAATTGTATGGTGAAATACCCTTAGGGGGTCCTTTCAACAACCTTTCGAGTCAATTTTTCATCTACAATAAAGAATTGTGTGGTTATTCAAGATTTAGTGTCCCGCCATGCCCCACTTCGTCGAAGCATAGATCAAATAGGAAAAAAGTGCTAGGTCTTTTTCTTTTGTTGGGGATTGCTCTTTCATTTGCTCCTATCACCTTTTTGTTCCTATGGATATGGTATATAAGAGATAAAAGATCTCCTCAACAAGATGGTTTATTGTCTATCTCAACAATAGAAGAATTTTGTACTATGAACTTCTTCAAGTAACCGATGCTCTTAGCAAGAGTAATGTGATTGGTTCTGGAAGTTTGGGCTTTGTCTACAAAGGCGTTCTCAAAAGTGGGACTCTAATTGTAGTTAAAGTGTTGCAACTGGATATATCATTCAAGAGTTTTGATACAAAATGTGAAGTTTCCGCAGCTTTCGCCGTAAGAATCTCGTAAAATTCATCATTAGTTGTTCAAAAATCTTAATTTTAAGGATTTAGTTCTTGAGTATATGCCTAATAGGAGTTTTGAGAAGTATTTGTTTTCACACAACTACTTCTTACACATTATACAGAGACTAAGCGTAATGATAGATGTGACATGTTCATGGAATATCTCCATCATGGGTACTCGTCGCCTGCGATTCATTGTGATTTGAAGCCTAGTAACATCTTTTTGGATGACAATATGGTTGCCCACCTAAGCTACTTTGGTATTTTAAAACTGCTTGGTGAAGATGAGAGTGATTTATACACTAAAATGTTAGCAACATTGGGTTATATTGCATCGGGTACGTCGCTTTGTTTTGCTTTGAACATTGATGTTTCCTCTCTATTTTTTTTTTCACCAAGAAATTATGTTACATCTTTATATTACTTGTTTGATTGTAGAGTATGGACGAGATGGATTGGTGTCGATAAAATATGATATCTATTGTTATGGATCATGTTGATGGAAATTTTTACAAGGAGAAAGTCTAATGATGAAATGTTTGGGGGAAATCTTAGCTTGAAGAAATGGGTGAGTAATTCACTCCTATATATGGTAATGGACATTGTAGATGTCAACTTGGTAACACCAATGGATAATTGCTTATAAAAGAAGCTAGATGGTGTGGCATCAATCATGAAAGTAGCATTAGATTGTTGTGTTGAACCTCTGGCAAGAAAGACAAATATGAAAGATGTTGTGGGGATACTACAAAAGATCAAGGTTCAACTTCTTGCATGCTGAGCATGTTCTTGGAATGTATTGTTTCAAATAACTTTTTTGTTTCAAATGTTTGCTAAATTGTTGAATTCATGCAAAGAATCTTATTTTTATTTTGTTTAAGCACTTGATTTGTGCATGATTTTTTCCCAGAAATAGTAGTTGGTTGCAATAAATCTCATTGTTTCCTCTTAATATTAATGTTAGCAAATATATGATAGAACTTGTAAATTGAATACATAAAATCAATGACAAAAAATGCTAACAGGACACATAACATCAAGATAGCGAACAAAAAGAGAAATAGCAGAAAATGTTATTATAAATCCCATATGATAAAAAGAAAATAACAGTTCTGTACTATATCTTTAATTGAAGTCTTTAAGCCTTCACAAAATTTTCTGTTGTCTCCTTATTTTCTTTCTACTTCTACAACATAGAAAGCTGGAGTAATCTCAAATATCTCTGCATCAATTGATAGTTTCCCTTTTCTTCCTTCTTTTCTTCCTTGCATTTTCACTATCCCGTCTTTTATAGAGATATGGTATGTTTTCCCAAAATGTAAAACCCCGCAATTTCTTCTATTTGGCTGAAAGTTGAGGCATTTTTCCTTAAATTATATGAAGATTATATTCCTAGTCAAAAGGTGACATCAAAAACAAATCAAAACACAATGAAACGAATAAATCCCAATGATATATCAAATGTTTTATACTTGAATAGGCACATAGAAGGAAAAAATTTAATATATCAGTTAAGTTTGTAGATATGGTCTGCTCTTTCATTCATATAGTGAGGAATAGGTATATTCATGATATCCGTTTATGTAAGATATTTAATGAATAAAATTTAACACAAATTCATCATTAGTTCTTGAAACGTAGAAACTACAAAAGCATAAGCTGCTATAAGTTCTTTCCTACTAATTGCTTACCGTAATATTCACCCCATTAACTTTTGCTAGTGTAGTTTGGACTTTGCACACCTCTTAATGAACAATAATTATATAGATATTTTATCAGAATACTGATATTAAGTGATGTTTATTCTTAGATCTTAGGAAATGATTTGGACAATAAGTAATTAATGTCAAGGATAAAATAGGAATGAAAAAACATACTATGTTTTTATCTACATATGTTAAAAATGAAGAGTAAAGGCGCATTCTTAATATAGTGGACATATTTTCAAACTTTATATATATTATTATTGAATGGGAAAAAAAGTTAAATATAAATTAGGATGTGTACATAATATTTCATATTGGTTCGGCTTTTTAAATATCAAAATCAAATTAATTATATTGGATTTTTAAATTTATAAATCAAACAAAACCTATTATTTTCAATTTTTTGGGTTCTTTTTCCAATAAAGCCTTAACACAAAATGTATAACTTATACTTGAAATATCTCTTTAATCCTAGTAATATACAACTATCTAATATGTCTTTTAATTAAAAAAATAACACAATATAATGCTTAATATTTCATACTCTTTGGGTGTCATGTAAGCATTATTGTGTCCATTGTACCATTTGGCATGAATACTATGGACTAATCCAGAGCTATGTTTTATTAAATATATTTTTTGTATTTTAAATAACTCAAGTTTTATGGAAACAATAGCTACTGATGACATACTTAAGATCTTCTCTCAACTACATTCGAGGCATCTGATAGTAATCGATTTCATTGAAAATTTAGTAGGCATTTTTGTGTAACTTCTTTTATACTTAGAGAGTGCAGGCTATGTTGAGGCTCTTATTCTAAGTAGTGAGGAAAGGCCTCATCTTGGTACTGTAGAAGAAATGTGAAAAACAGAATCCTCAAAATCATATGATTTAGATACCTGAATAGATAAAATGAATTGGATAGCGCGAGATGACCTATTTAAAGATCAGATGATCCCCCTCTTTGTCCTCTTGTGAAGGCCAACTCATAAAGGTCATATACGATGGAAACAACCCATAAAAGAGAGATTGGATACCTCTTCCGATGTAGTTCACGATGTGGGGTTTTCAATTAGCTAAGCTAGGTAGTTTGTTGTTAGAATATCTATCTTAGTAGAAAGATGGAAAGAACATACTAAACACTATGGGAGAGTCAAAGAATAGGCATGTTGGAACTATATCAAAATTAAAAATTACAAGGAATATCCTTATCCATATATAATAAGTTGAGCTCTATCCTTCCAGCCTACCTCATTAATATCTAGAGGGAAGAATCAGAGGGTATCCTCATGATTTGCAAATTAATATAAGATGAGTATATTCTTTTAATGCTACCACAAATTAGACTAAGCACCTATTTAATCGAGGAAGACAAATAACAAACTTTTGTTTCCAAACCTCCGTTAACTTTAATCAACTACACATTTGGAAACCCGCAAAGAAAAGTGTAATCGCAACACAATAAGAGAGAATCCTCCATTTTAAACAAACAAAAAATCACTCGTGCACATATTTTAGAGTTAATGGACATTGAACACTTGAGACTCATAGAAAAAAAATAATTTGCAAAACTTCATTGAGGAAAATCCTGGAACAATTTGTGGGCAGGAATTCATGTGGTAATTCAAACGTATTCTCCCCGTGCACTCTAAGAAATAAAAGAAACAAAACTTGTCTAGAAAACACGATACGTAAGACAAGTTCATAAATGGATAAACAAACAGCTGGTATTGAAATGGAATCATAAAGTATAGATTTCATACCTGAGTACATAAAAAAAGAAGGGAAAATAAGGGTCCCCAGATATCCTATGTCTTCAAACAAGAGCAATGCAAAACAGAGGTGTGTAATTAGTGTTCCTGTTAAAACTTGTAATAAAAGAGTTGATGTATTTGATTATATATATATATGTGTGTGTGGAAGTTGTGCTTTTTTTTTGTTAAAATGACTAAAATAGCCTTAATTTAAAAAAAGAAAAGAAATATAAATCTAAAAGTACCCTCGTAAAGAAAAACAGGAATGACGTATACTCAGTGAAGAGGAAGTTAAGATGTTTAATTTGGAAAAATTGTTATTGAGAATTTAGGAAAATTAAGGACATGTACGACGGAGCTAAGGCCCAGGTAAGGCAGTGGGAGGAGACTCGAAGCACTTTCTTTTCATGATGGGGTTGCACCAAAGATTACCGCTTAGCCCATTTTTAGTTTCCTTGGTGATGAATTAACTGAGATGATATATCTAAGGAGAGGTGTTATGGTGTATGTTATTTATGGTTTGTCTAGTATTGATTGTTGAGACACGTGACAAAGCTAATGATAGGCTGGAGTTTGGAAATAGACCTTTAACCCAAAGGGTTTACGGTTGAACTAGACTAAGATAGAGTACTTGGAGTGAAAGTTCAATGACATACTTACATAAGGCGGATATGTAAGTGAAGATTCATATAGTCATCTCATTGACAACCCTCAGACCTATCAATCGAAGAGAGGAATTTTCAATTATCTTTGATTGATAATCTAAGGGAATGGAGAGATTGAAGATGACGATACACACTATATTGGAATGAGATGGAGGCTCGCATCTGGTGTATAATGTGATAAAACTATTCCACCGAGTGTAATGACCCGTATGTCATTCCGAGGAAAAAAAATCTAGAATACTCTAGACGAGGCTAGGCAACCGTTAGAGAAGTGTTATGGAGGGAGTAGAGTAAATTGATGATTTTGGGGGAGCTACTAGTTTGGGGGTCCCACTGCAGCGATATAATTTTTACTACAACGAGACAACGGTGAGGTTAGAGTTCCGCCATAACGGATTGGGAAATTAACCGCCGGATCCACTATAGAGGTTTTCTGACCGTCATAGCTGGTCCGCCGCAATGTAAATATGACCACTACAGTAGACAATGGGAATTAGAAAGTGGGTTTAAGTGATATTTATGGGGTTATACCCCATTATTTCCAAAAAACAAAGGTTTTAGGTCTGAAGGCGATTTTCTCCCCCAGAAAAGTTGAATTCCTCTCCCAAGGTAAGTCTCTTGAATCCCTACCTCAATGATGGATTATGTTGACTCTAGAATTCATAGAGAACCTTTAATGTTGATATTCTAATCTAAGAAACCCTAGGTTGATACACTAGGGATCAATCATGGGAAGTTAATGGGGTGGTTTGATTATAAGTTTATAGGGGTAATTATCATTCCCCAAGATTTAATTTCTASAGAACATTTGTTATGCGGGAATTGAGGCTAGAACTAGATGGAATTGGGGTTTTAATTTTAAAGTGCCCTGAAGGAAAGGGTTTTGAAMTTCTAAGRCCCTTATTCAAGGAGTAAATAATGAAATTACTCTATAATTATTGTTTTTAGATTTCGAGCATTCCGAGACTTTGAGAAAGGGCAAGGCTCCCACGGAGTAGCTAACTTTTACTACACTAAAATTGAGGTAGGTTATGGTTTAGTGGAGTTAGAATTTATATAATAGTATGTATGTTTGTGTAATTATGATATGTTGATTGGTCTTCGGAGATTGCTTGTTATGGTGATTTTCCTATTGAAATTATATTGTTGAAGTAATTTGGATATGATGTGGTCATTGAACCGATATGAAACTGTGTTGAGTTGTTAAGTGTAGTTCTTTTACATTGTTATTAAGATGATTTATGATTTATTAGTTATTCAACTAAGGGAGTAGATTGTAAACTCCTGATTGTATTAATAATGTACCCTGCTATATTCAATTTCTTGAGAATGATAAGGATAGTAATAGTATCCTGAGATGATAGGCTCGTGCCCGAGGGGAGCATCGGGGCGAGCAATATTGGCTTAGTGTATTGCGTCTGAGGGGAGAATTCGGATAAGAATAAGAGTGGGAGTAGGTACCACGCTGACACAGTACATGAATTTCTAGAGTCTTTTGCAGGTCATAACTGGAAGGGCAGAAATAAGACCCTCTATCATGTGTGTACATTGATATTGGTGATGAAGTGTTTATGGTGATATGGCAGAGGCATGTGCCCAACATGTCACCATTTATTCTATTTTATAGTGTGGTTTAAAATGTGTTGAAGACTTGGAATGAATAAGTGCTAAGTGGTTGAGTTGAGTTTGTGATCATGTGATTGTATCCTAGACGTGGAAAAGTGAAAAATACTTGATGTGTGATATGGATAAATAAATGTTTTGATGTTGAGTTGTTATACCTTGTTATGATTCACTTTATACCGTATGTGATTATGTAACAGTTGTGAATCGATGTCGATAACTTATATTTATATTTGAATAAGCCCGAGGCTGTGTGAATGGTTAAAAACTGGTGAAATGATGAAGGTGCAGCTAAGTCGAGCTATTGTCCAGGGCAGTACCGCTATAGCAGGACTTCTTCTGCTACGGAAAGACTGCGGCAGCGGTCAATTGACCGCTACAGCAAAAGACCTAATCCAGTGAGCAAGGCGGTTGTCACCTGTGCAGAGCTATTGCTATTGAAATATTTACTATACTTATGTATGATGATTTGGAATGGTTTCATATTATAGACACAATGCTTATATGTTATTATGTAAGCTCGGCCAATGATGCCTACCAGTACCGTGTTTCGCACTGATGCTACTCCTGCACTTCTTTTTTGAGCGCAGAATTAACCAAGAAGCTCCTCTCATCCACACCTATAAAGCAACAACAGTTATACTTGATAGGTGAGCGGTCACAAGGACGAGAAGTCCTACTCCTCCGTGGAAGATGTCTCTCCTCCGGACATTTCAATTCTTTTATTGTCTAGGCTTATCATTACTTTATTTTTAAGAGGATTGTTATCGCTACTGATGATTTATTTTGTTTTATTATGAAGTCTTATTTCTTTCTAAATGTTTGATGTCGGGGTATTTGTTGTGAATCATTTGTTCGCCCACTAGAGGGATTAGTGTGAATGACAAAAACCGCCATTTGGGTCATGAAAAAGTTGGTATCGAAGAACTAGGTTCATCGATCTCATTGCACTAAGATGGATCTAGCAGAGTCTCATGGATCGATGCAGAGACGTCTGTAACTTTCCTTGAGGAGCTGCAGGACTTTAGGAGAACTATTTTCTCATTCCCTTTCATGCGATTACTTGATTCCAATTGGAATATTGTGATCCAAATTGGTATCTAACAACTCTTATTTCTTTCTCTCACAAATGGTGAGAACACATGCAGATTTGAATAGAGAAGCCGCATACAAGCCAGCAGCAACAGTAGAGGAAGGGGTCGAGGATGCAGGGAAGGCCTGCCGCAGCCAAAGGAGGGGCTCGCGCTCCTGCTACAGTACGAGAGATGTCAACATCTCCAGTACCTCCTGAAGCTCAAGAAAGAGCGGTGGTAGAGGTAGAAGTATCGACGCAGGGAGAGGTTCCTGTCGCTCCGTCATCCTCTCTTGCTCAGGTTCTTAATCTCCTGAGTGGCCTCGTGGGTAATGAGGAAACACCAATGTCACGACCCAAACAGAGGCCCGGATCATAGACACCGGACAAGGGACCCCGAGAGACTCCAAGTTGACCCATGGTATAAGCATTCAACTAACTCATTCAATAAATATGAAGAAACCATAAATATAAACTAAGCAGAAGTCTCATATAGTAGCACATCAGAATAACATCCGAAACTACACATATATAAGTATGAAAGCCTCTAATCTGGATGAGTTGATGGGACAAGACCCCAACTAACTAAATGATACTGAATATGAAATATGAAATGAAAACTGAGAGTCTAGTCCTCGAAAGATGAAGACTCAGGAAAGCTGATTAAGTTCGGGGGCGAAGCTGCGAGCCGGGTCCTGTATCATGAAACGATACAACATAGAAAGTGTGCGGTCATTACGTGGAAGGTACTGAGTATGCAAGGTAAGTAAAACAACTTAAATGAAATAAAACACTTATAACATTTCATAACATATCATAAGCTTTCAAGAATAAGTGGAAGGGATACATGCATCCATTTGGAAACCGTAATCTTATCATAACATGACCATGCATAGCTTTATAACATCATGATTGACTTGAATGACTCAAAGATGAAACATAACATTTGTATTTAAAAGATGATCAATGAGTCAAATCTTGCATTTAGAACATACATGCGTAAAGTAACCATCATGATTAATGAATATGCAAATCTGAATTATATAGACAGTGGGAGACTCATCACTTAACCGACATACCACGATAGATCTTATGTGGTCCCAACTATCACACTCAAGTGGGTAGAGCCGTCCATAACCTTGCAAGGGTGATGGATGATACCATGATATTGATAGCAATCTGAAGGGCCAATCGGGTCGGGGATAGCTTACAAGGGAAGTCCCAATATCATATTTGTATCAACCTACATTGGCGCGTATTTCTAGGGCATAGGGTGATCGATCCTTAACCCGCTCGGTGCTAGACTCTTCTACCAAGAACATGCAATGCTCTACATCGTATATAATGAAGCTCAACATTGTCTATTGATGAAGCTCAACATCATCTATTGATGAAGCTCAAGATGAAATCATGCATAACTCAACATCGTATGGAACGAAGCTCAACACAATCTATTGACAAAGCTCAATAATGACATACATCGTAATTATGAATTTATGCATATGAGAAGCTTGATCTGAAACATACCACAAGCTTAAGTATAAGTGAGAGCATCTACTCCAAATAATGCGGTAAGCTATATGTAGGGATATTTAACTCAACCTACCACAAGCTAGAAATTATGAAATTTGGGAGACTTCGCTCCAAATGATGTGGTAAGCTTATTTTGGGAAAATCATCATTTTAGATCAACATGGGAGCATTGCCCAAAGCTTTATCAAACTTAGATCTACTCAATTTATTTCGAAAACAATGTCATAATCATGGGTATCTTTAGAAATTTGCTTTTCATCATAAAATCTCATCATCATCATACTTTCAACATTATTTTCTTCTTTCATGAACATCTCATTCATGGGTTGTAACACCCCAAAACTTTGCTAGACCAAATTCAGACGTTGCATGAAAAACCATAGGAAACCAGATATTTTCCTGTCTCGGACGACCCCAACAACGGACCGTTGGTGGAACTAATTGACCGTTGCAACGGGTCGTGGGATTGCAGCAGAATTTTTCCAGGGGAAAAAATGAGTCATAGGATGACCCGTTGATCCTAACAATGGGCCGTCCAGTCGTCCGTTGAATCCCAAATTCTGAGATCTACCGGACCCTTCCCTGAGACAACAGGAGGGAACAACGGCCCGTGGTAGCCTCCAATGAGCCACTGTGACCACCCATCGTCTTCTTCTAGGACCCAGCAGTGTGAACCACGAGGGGATACAACGGCCCGTTGGTTCTACCAATGAGTCGTTGTTATCACTCGTTGCCCCCATGCCTTGTTTTCTTACCAGTTCCAATGGGAGGAATCAGCCGCCCGTTGTTACTTCTAATGGACCATTGTATCTAACCGTGGGTCACCCTTGTGAACCTAGTTTCTGAACCCAGAAACCACGACCAGATTCAACGGGCCATCATTTCTACCAACAACCTGTTCTGAGGCCCGTTAGTTCCTGTCGACCAGATTTCAGATTTAAATCCCAAGGTTAATTTTGTAAAATTCCACCTACCTAGTCCCTAAACTACATCGTTTGGGGTTCATTCAGTGGATTTAGAAGGGGTAACCAACAGTTTCTCCCCATATTCCTTCTCTCATTCTCAAGAACAGAGCGTAGAATTCGTCTGGAAGCACAAAACAGAATCTAGGGCAAACGATAATCCTCTCAGTTTTTCTCAAAGATATTCACCAGAGATTCTTCTACAGGTATGTGGGAATTCAACAAGGAGATTGTTCTCCCCTTGTGTCCCCTAAAACTCTTTCCCTGTTCACTATCAATTCTAGCCCTGAGTTTATCGAAAGTGAAGATATTGTTGTCATACGTTGAATAATTCATGTGGAACTCTGATTTATGTTCGTTGTAGCTAATTTCCACCAGCTTGTAATCAAAATGATGCTTGTCCATCAATGTAGAAATTCATCCCTAACTTTTGAAAAAGTCAGAAATTTGAATCCTTCTTAAGCTTTGAATTCTTGAGAATTGCTTGCATCTTTCAATGTTAGCGGCTTCTATAATTCTTATAGGTGTTAAAAACTTAGTTAGTGGTATGATATTCAGATTCATCCAGAAAGACAATATACTTTGTATATTCTTAGAATTGTTAGTTTAGCTTCAGTCAAAGTACTAGAATATTCAGTGTTAGTCAGAAACGTCAGTCTAGTCTTAGTCAGATTTTAGCAACCTCCGGGTGGACCAGAATAATGTCTGCTGATGAGTTTGACTATAGAATTTCTCAAGGTGCTAGTAGTACCTCTTAGATATCAAAATCAGAATTCAGTTATTGGTCCACTACGCAGTTATGACATTTCAGATATGTAGCTCTGACTTGCCCCAGGACCCCCATTCAGATTTTAGTTTGTTCTTAGACGGTTATGACGCTTCTAGATAAGAAACTCTGACCAGTCTAGAACCTAATTTCAGAATCTAGTCCAATAAAACTTTCAGGGTACTTACAGTTATATGTCCCTGACTAGTCTTGGACCCCAGTTTCGAGCTATTAGCCTAATAGTTCAGTATAGGTTTTCCAGTGGGAGTTGAACTTAGCATCGAGTGGACCAGGGTTCCAGCGTACCCATGTTCCCAGAACTACATTGCCAGCGTAAGTTATAGTTACAGATTATTGGCCTGAATGGCCCAAAACTTTTGTGATCACCCAGTTCATGCCTTTATACCATGGCAATGTATATTGGGTCCTACCAGTGGGGTGTGTACATCAGACTCCACGTCTAGCTCACGTGGTTATATGTCGATTAGAGACTCTCCCACTAGTCGGAATAGTTTACTCTCAGGTTCTTCAGTATAGATCAGTTCAGTGCAGTATTTT
>JACEIK010003302.1:160022-171407 GCA_018107945.1 Datura stramonium | reverse complement strand
TCAGTACCCTCTCTCTCATTTATGTCTTGTCATAAAACCTTTAATTTACTATATAATTCATATATTTTCTCCCATTAAATAGGTTTTTTTTAAACCCTGTTCATCTCTTTCCCTTAACCTATGTTCTTAATAACTTCTTCTTTAACCCCACCTCGGATATGACTAACAAAGTGTCCTTTCAACATTTTGGACTTTAAAGCCTTATTATCCTAGAAATTTACGGGTTAATCCATCGTTATTAGTAAGAGATTAAGATATTAACCATATACTAAGGGTAGTTATATTTTACACAAACTTCACAAATTTTATATAATAACATATTTTATTACACACAATATTTATATTAACATGTACATAATATAGTCTGGGAGAGTAATACAGAAAAATAATAGAAAAATATAAAGACTTTCATGACTTAGACGGAGAGAGCTTTTCCTTTCGGGAAACCCACAAAACTCTTACACACTTACAAGATTATTACACAGACTTGTATTTTACAAAGGTTGATTTATTATACAAGGTTTGGGTTTATTTAGGTATAGGTTAGAAACATGGAAATAGGTAGATGAAAAGGAAGGGGAATATGGAAGATGAAGGGGAAGATGGATGTTGCTGCTTGTAGTGTTTTTTCTTCTTTTCTTTTCTGCGCTCTGCCTTTCGAGTGTCTGAAGATGTCTACTTATAGGCAAGTCCGGACTTGAATTCTGGATTTCTAAATATTTTTCTTCTTGAACTGTTTACAAGGAATCTTTCTGGCATCTGTCTTTTTCTTTACTTTATTCTTCTTTAACTCATGCCCATCCACATTTGTATTTTTTCTTTCTTCTTTAACTTCTGTTCATCCACGTTTGTACTTTTTTCTTTATCTTTTTGGTACTACTTTATTTTACATAGTGTCCTTTGTCTGCCATTGTTTTTCTGACCGTTCACGTGTCTTCTTTGTACTGTCCTTTGTCTGTTTATATCTTCAGGGACTGTTCACGTGTCTAAATTGTGTAATGCAATTGAATCGAAGCTCATTCCTGAATCATAATTTTCTTCTCCATGAATTTCTTTGTCTGATTCATTATGAGTTTCTTCTTCCTTTTTTATGTCCTCGTATTTATCGTGGAGTTCTTGTTCTGTTGAGGTGGTCTGTCTGTCTTGTAGAAATTTTTTCAGTGTCTGTTCTATTAATTGTTCCATTTGGTCTTTCTTTTTCTTTTTTAATTTCATTATTTTTTATAGATGACTCTCCCTTTATAGTTTCGGGGAGTATCCTTAAATTTTTGTCAATATTTACACTTTTTGGCAAAGTGTTGCCATCAATATATTTGATGAGTCTTTACCGGCTACCATTTGAACCGGACTAACTGTGCCTCTATCCGACACAGTGGATCTTGCTACACTCATTGGGGAATGCACACCCTTCTCATCCATTTTCTTTGGAGATGGAGAACTCCGTTGTTCTTGCTCAATTTTATAGTCTTCAAGACCTGTTTGTCTCTGATATAATTCAAACTTTACCGCTTGCAATCTTTGTTCCAGCAGTTTTATTTTTTCCACAAGTCTGTCATTTTCTTGTATCAGCGCTTCATTCTTATGGTTCAATCTTTTGAATGCTTCGGTCATAGACGAACAATGGCCACAAAAGATGATTTTGTCTGTGTCTTTTTGGACATTATACTGGATAGTTTTTTTTTTGAGTTTTATCTGAGGGATGGAGAAATATAGTAATTTGATCCTAATATCCCTCTGACATAATCTAATGCTTCAGTGAAATCATCAAATCCTTTAAAGAATGTTTTCTACATACATTTTATTGAATAAAAACACCAGTTGTCTTTCCGTGCACAACCACATAGAATTTAAATTTATTTTCGTTATTTTTGTCTGTAAAATATTGACACAACGCATTTACGGCTGCTATAAAATATTTATTATCCCTTTTGTTATATGCTATCCATAAATTGTCTATTAGACACCTTTGTGGTCTATCTATCACACATTCTGGTAAGACTCTAAATAATAAATTTGAAGGCGGATAAAATATCAAATTATGTTTTTCAAAATAAATTTTTTCCATTGTGTCCGCTGTTAATGTCTGAGATTTGAAACGAATATTACCTAATACTGTCTGTGCATATGAGTCTGAAGTTGAAGCTACACTTTTGGCCTTGTCTATAGGATTTGGAATTGTTGGTCTCATGCTGAAAAACAAATATGTCTTATTAGTTAACTTTTATATTTAGTCTACTTAATTGGTCTGCTAGATTATTGTCTTTTCCTCTAATGTATTCAAAGACAATATTTTCATAAGTTGTTATTGTATCCATAAAATTTAACCATCTTCTTCTACTGCTAGTTTTGTCATTTATCTTTTGATGGAATTTGACAATTGCTTCACAATCTGTCCTTACTATTTTTTTTTTGTTTAAAATGTATAGTGTAAAACTATTTAATCCGTATACCTGCTAATATTTCTGCATCTATACTGCTCATATTTCCTTTTTCTTTATATTTTTCACTTTGATAGGCGCATATTTTTTCTTCACTTTTGCTACTATATTTATTTGGTCTAGCTTTTAATACCGCTCCCCATATTTCAAAGCTTCCATCTGTTTCTATAACTAAGTAATCTGTTTCTAGGGGCATGTTCAAATCAGGAACATCTTTAATTTTTTGTACTAATCTAATGTCTTCTATATTAAATTGTTTTTGTCACTTACTGCCTGTCTGGGAGTATAATAGTCCTGCTATTTTCCCTAGATCCTTAATAAAATTTCTAGCATAATTTATTAATCCTAAAAATCGTTGTAATTCCTTGGTATTTTCTAATTTGTGTGGCATTTCTAAAAAAAATTTCGCTATATGGGGTTGTAATTTTATTTTTTCATCCCCTAAAATTACTCCTAAAAATTTATATGGGTTTTACATAACTTCATCTTCTTTTTACTAATTATTATACCGTTTTTTACAAACAACCTGAATACTGTTTGGAGATGTCTTAAATGTTCCTTCATATCCTTGCTGAATACTAGAATATCATCCACATATACTAAAATAATTTTTTTGTAATCTCCGAATATAGTATTTATTTTTCTTTGAAAAATTGATGGTGCGGTTTTTAATCCAAACGGCATTACTAACCATTCAAAATGCCCTTCGGGGCAAGTAAATGTCGTCCATTCTATACCTTCATCATGCATTTTTACCTGCCAATATCCTGATTTACAATCGAATTCACTGAATATCTTTTTTCCTTGTATTCTATTTATTAACTCATTTTTATTTGGTAATTTGTATACATCTATTCTAGTATTATCATTAAGTCTTTTATAATTTATTACCATTCTCGCTTTTCCTCTTATCATTTCATTATGGTTTCTTACCATAAAGGTTGCCGGTCTATGTTTTGAAGTAGATCTTCTTATTACTCCTAAGTTTAATAGTTCTTTGATTTGTATAGTAAAATCTTCTATATCTTGATCGGTGGCTTCTATTGAAGTTGTTTTTATTATATACTCTGGATTTATTATGTCCAACTTACATACTACCTTATTGGTTTCCGAGTGTTTTAATGGTTGTTCTCCTATTATTTCCATTTCATCTAGTATCTTTACTATATTTTCCAAGTCTTTTGGGTTTCTTATCATCCCTATCTTTTCTATTCCTGTCTTAAAGTTATAGAATTTTGTCTCTATTTCTATTAAAGTATAATTTTTAGCAAGTATATCTTCATCGTAGTCTTCCTCTTCATACATGTCTTGTTGTTTCTTACAACATATGTTATTATTTTTACAATTTTTGCAACATGTCTTTTGCAGGTCTTTATGGGATGATACAAAGGGGGCAACAATTTTATTTTTGCTATTATTAATGTATTTTCCTCTTGTTTCTATTTTTGTTGTTTGTACTGATGTATATGTAATATTTTTAAAGAATACTACCCCATTTCTTGTAATCAGACAACTCCTATTATTGTGTAATATAAATTGCAATCCTAGAACAAAATCTACATTTATATTTAAGTCTCTTACCCATATTCTATCTACCTTATAAGTTGGCTTGTAAAATTCGTTGCACGTGTTTATAGAACTAATCTGAGTTTTATCTTTATAATATTGATATATATTATGGGCCCCATCCATTTGCATTGCTGTAATTGATTTTTCTAACGTTTTATTAGATTTGGCGGTATTATTTTCTTATTTATTATACACCCTGTACATCTCGTGTCTACTAACACTAGTGTCTCTATCTCTATATTTCTATTTTGATTCTCGCAAGTATTTTTATTGTAGTAAATTTTTTGTCTTCATTACATACTAGAGTTTCATAATTTTCTGTGTTCATTAGTTCTTCTTCTCGTATTGTTTATGTTATTTCATCTTCTTCTAATTTCTTTTTCCCTTTTTCTAGTGCCTGTATTTGTTGTTCTAACTCATTCATCCTAGTTTCTAGTGCCATTATTCTTAAAATGGTAGTTTGATTTGTTGCTTCTTTATATTCGTCTTTCTTTATTATCTTTACCTTAAACACTTTTTCTACACATGAGATGCATCCTTCCACAAAGCATATCTTACATTTTTCTCTTTTCTCTTTACTATGGTACCATTTACATATAACACATTGATTGCTGTCTATTCCCTTATTCCTTTCAAATTCATGATTACATTCTTGGGAAATATTCATCATTGCACTCACCTAATTTCTTCTAAATCTAAATTCTCCATTTCTAGTTCTATTTCATTTATTAATTCTTCTTTTTCTGAATCTGATGAATCCACTTGTGATTTTTTTACTGCTTCTATACTTACTATTGAGTATATACTTTCATTATCCGACATGTATTCATCCACACTAATTAGTGTTTCTTGAAAATCTTCTATTAATTGCGAATTTCTTGTTCTGCTATTATTTCTTTTAGGACATATATTTGCTAAGTGTTCTATACTTCCGCAAGTAAAATATTCTAATTTATTCTTGTAATTTCTATCGGTTCTGTATTTTCTAACATGTTTATTTTTGTCTAAATATGATTTTATAGCTGATGATTTTCTCAAGTAATATTTCCTTCTATTATATGTATTATATTGTGGTTTATTTCTTCTATAACGCTTCTTTCTATTATTATCTCTATCATANCTTCTTTCTATTATTATCTCTATCATAACTTTATGTGGTATATATTATATTTTTACAAAAACTTATCTCATTTTGTTTTAATTGTTTCTGAATCTGTATATTTGTACATTTCTCTGTTAATACTTCCATTACATGTTGTACCTTATGTCATATTGACCATTTTGCATTCGGGTTTTGCATTACTCCTTCCCTTTTATACCACTGTTCTTCTATCTCTATTCCTAAGGCTCCTGGTAATTTATGAAATAGTTTTTTTCCTAATTCTTCATCAAAAGAATTACCACTAATTGTACAATAGTAATAGTAATCTTTTAGAAATTCTTTATGTGAAACCAGCTCGTAATACTTAGTTGTTCTAATTTTATTAGATCGTTTCTTTGCAGTATTATTAATCCACTATTTGGATCTTCTCCCGTGATTAGACTATGTATTTTATTTGTAAAATTATACGGATTTGCTCTCATGTTGACTAAGGCTTAGAATTCTTGTGGAAAGTTAGACTTATAAGCTTCCCACAGGGTTTTCACTGATTCTCCTAAAAAGGTCTCCATATATTTATATATTGTTTCTACGTCTGTATCTTGATATGTTTTTATATAGTCTGCTACTACTATTCATTTCCAAAGATCTATAATTGTATTCCACATTTGAGGATCATGTGCAGCTATATTTAGTATTTTTCCTTTATTACCTCTTTCTTGTAACCTAATTGGCTCTTCTATTGGCATTCTTTTACCTACAAATTTTACATTTTCAGTTATTATTTCTGAATTTATCCCGTACTTGTATCTACTGTATGTTGTGTCGTTGTTCGTTGTTCGTTGAAAAGGACTAGAACTAGTTGATTCCATAAATTATTTTTGACTTATGACTGAGTTTAATTCTATCTCTTCATCGCTATCATAAATTCTGTCTATAATTTTATCGAGGTTATCTAACTTTACTTGTAAGTCATTTCGTTCTCTATATCCAAAGTTGTCCGTTCTAGATTCACATTTTTTGAAATGCACCTCTGTTCCGTCAAGTTCATTCCTCCTATCTTACATTTGAACGTTATATTTGTGTCTTCTTTGTGTTTTCTTTTTGCTTTTTCTAAAACCTCATCTACCTCATATCCTTCTTGGATTATTTCTATATTCATGCAATTATCTTCTGTTTCCATAACCGTCTCTGTCTCATCATCTAATTCCTTTTGCACAGTATAGTTATAATCTGTAAATCTTATAGATGTTTCTCCCCCTAATATTAGTATACATTAAATGAGATTCTGGTGCTAGTACCTTTTTCTTGTTAAATCTTTCTAAATTCCATTCTTACCCTGCATATTCTTCTGGATTTATTTTTATTGGTTTTATTAATTTTATTCTCTCATCTTCCATTACTTCAACTACATTATCTACTTTAATTTTAAATTTTGTATTACTACTTATAACCATTTTCCCTATAAATCCTACACACATTAATAAATTATTTTCATTATTCATTTCTTCATAGCCCTTAGTTTGTATCCCTATCTTTCAATTTATCATGAAGTCAGGGCTAATATAAAATATTCCTCCGTTATTAGTCATGTCTACCTCTGTTAACCCTATAATAGATTTCTTTAAATCTGACCATCTATCATCATATATTACCATTAATACTTTAGTTCCTAAATATTTTCTAGTTCGTCCTTTTAATCTTATTACAATTAATCCCATATGCATTAAAGTCATTCTTGTATTCATTATTCCTCTAAATGATTCAGGATTAATTAAGTTTATAGTTGCTATGTCATTTTTTATAGCGGATATTTGTTCTTCCCTATAGTGTCTACATAGTTGTGTACCTCTAGAAAAATATCTTATGTCATACAAGGTCCTTGAGTTGAGTAATTTTATTTGATTTGCTGAAAAATTCTTAGATCTCTATCTACACCTATTATCTGATTTAGCTCCTGATTTTCTTCTTGTTTATTTCGTGATAGTATTCTTGTTATAACATTATTTCCTACCCTATTATCTGAAAAACTTACTCGTGGTTTGTCTTCAGGCGTTCTTGTCCTACTTGAAAAAAGGTCCATTGTTGCGATTTTCTAACTATCTTCGATTTTTCTTTATGTGGGGTTATTTCTATCTTTTTTAGCTGTTCAATTATTTCGTCTACTTCAGTGTTCCTTTGTTGTTCTATTATATTTGCCCTACCTTTAATAATTTTATCTATTTTTATATTTAATTCTAGCAGTAATGCTATTATTTTGTTTGATAATGACTTGATCTGACTTACTTTGGGGCAGATAATATGAAAATCCTTGTGGATCAGCCTGAAGTTTTGACGTAAAGTTTAAGGTTTTAGCATAGATTGGGTCTAAATCATTCATGAAAGAGAGATTTCTTCAAGTTTCTCTATTATCTTTTTTAATTCGTTAATCTCATTAGTTACTGCTTCCACTTGTCATGTTATTTTTATTACTAATTGAGTTGTTTTAATTTCTAATTCTTTAGGTTTGTCTGTAATTGTCCTAATTAGTTTTTCTATTTCAACTTTTGTAGGTATTTGTTCTAAATTAAATTTATTATTTAAATATTGTATCTTTCTATCTATTTCAAATTCTTGTGATTTTAAAAAGTCAAAGTTTTGTTCTAGTCTTTTTAATATCTTTTTCTGTTTATTTTGAGTAGTTTCTATTAAATCTACTATTCTTAATATATTTTTATTGTTTTCTTGAATTTTTTCGCTAAAATTTATTATCAAATCTATTAATGTATTGTATTGCCTGTCTTCAGAATGTAGTATATGTTCACCTCCACTAAAGTTGCACCTTATGACCGTATTATCTTTTAATATCCTGAACTTCTTTTCTGGGTGTATTAGGTCTAAATATTCTAAATTCTTTAATTTATCAATTTTGTTACTCTTTTCTTAATTATCCTAAAGGTATCTTACATACACGGTCTCCTATAGATTTTACCCTCTCTAATTGTTTCTCTATATCTAACTCCTTTCTTTTATCTCTCAGATAAGTGCTGACATTTCTATCGGTTCTGTATTTTCTAACATTGTGTGATATATATATATATATTATCACACAAAATAAATGGGTCTAAATAGAAAAATTCAGCCTCGTCGAGTCTATTTTTCGCTACCTGATTTTAATAAGAAAATGAATTTTTTTTTGGTCTTTTACAAATTAAACTTGATCTAATTTATCATACTTCCTTCATTTTAAAATAAATTATATTTTTAATTTGGGCATATTTTCTTAAAAAATTATTTATTTTTTAAAAGTAAAATGTATTTTTACTAACTTACACTTAATAAATACGTTTAAATAGATGTAACGCTTTACTAGTTTCTTGATTATGTAAAACTCAATGTATTCAAATAAAGGTAAATTTAAAAGAATAACATTAACGTCTCTTTGAATATGTAAAACACCATTTATTTTAAAATAAAATGAAAGGTAATAACACCACTTATTTTGAAATGAGAAAGCAATTGATTACTCCCTTAGTTCATTTTTACTTATGCACTGTATTAAAAAAATATTCATTTTTTACTTGTATAATTTAAAAAATCAAAATATAATTTATCATTTAATTTCTAATTTACCCTTATTAACTATAATCATTTCCCAATATATTTTTCAAATAGTTAAATTTATCATATAAAATTATCATTCTATTTATAATTTCTAAAAAGGTGTGCCGAGTTAATGTACTTGACAAGTAAAAAATATCTTACACAAATTTTTAATCAATTAAACAGACATTTTTTGGGAAAAAAGTTTTCCCTCCATACTAAACAGTAAACACACCAAGCACATTCAAAATTTTCGCCGACAATAATTGCCATTGAACTCTCTTTTTAATATAAGAGATTGTTTTTAAAAAAAGCCATTTTATGTGAGTGGGTGCTAGTCAATCATCACATTTATTACTCCCTCCGTTTCTTTTTACTTATTAGAATAAGATTTTACGTATTTTATTTAAAGAATTATAATTTAAATAATATAATTTTATTNGATACTTTTTGAAAAGATACAGTAATTTTTTTTCCACATAGAAGTGACTTAAATACTAAGAGTTGAGTTTGAAAAAAGTGATCAATTATTTCTTGAGTTTTTAAATTGACAATTATTTTAGAACAAATATCTTTTAGTATACCTTCTAAGTAAAACGAAACAAAGAGAGTAATGTTAAAAGAGAATAACCAATAATCCCTTCGTCCACTTGTTAATTATACTAAATATAGATATTTATTTTTACTTGTTCAGTTTGAAAAATTAAGAGATAATTTAACATTTAATTCCTAATTTACCCTTATTACTAACTATAATTATTTTCTAAAGTATTGAATTTATTCTATTCAAAAAGTGATATAGTAAAATTATCATTTTATTTATTGTTTCATGGAATATTTGCTAAATCAGTAGTGAACAGGCAAAAATGAAAGAAAAGTTCGCAAGGCTCATTGAACTTGGATTTAATTTATATCTTTATATAATAACTTCAATTATTGAGGTGGAAACAAAACTCATTCTTGGAATTTTGATCTATTTTACATCAACCAGAGTGTAAATCTCAACAGATTCATATGATTTATGAGCATTTTCAATCAATAAAAAATTACAAGTTCAATCATTAACCAATGGTAAATACTCAAAAATCGATAATTTCCTAGTAAAACCTTAAATTCGTCCAATAGGAATTTCAGAATCGAAAAGGAAAAAAAAAATTTTTGCGCAACTTGTTCATAGTAAAAGAAAACATATAACACAAGACTTCGTATACATATATATCAACTATTCCACACATTATTTTTTTCATCACTTACACTATCTCTCTTATTTTATAATCAAAGAATTCTTTTTTTACTCCTTAATATAATCGTTCTATACATTGAGATTTGCAGCACCTATTCAGGAGTTGGAGAATCGACTTAGAGAATATATAGCTTGAATAAATAACTTATCAACCCTAAAAAATAAAGGGCTATAATTAATATGTCTTATAATTCACATGAAAGTAATTAATACTTTGCATATATAACTATAATAATTTAATTACTTCTAGCTAACTCATGAGAAGTCTTTTCTTAACAGCCATACCTCGAGAAATCTCAGTGCATGATACAAAGAACTTCTCCAACTCTTCATTTCCACTAACCTCAAAAAATTCGAACCGTGGAAATTTCCTCTTACAAAGCAACAACTTCCTCGGTTTCTTCGGCGCCGGTGGAGGACAGCTTCCGGCTGTCGGAATCTTGTTTTCCCGACAAGTTGGCGTTCGACACAAATCTTCATCAATATTATGCCTAGAAGTAGACGTAGTACTACTGTTTAGTACTAATATGTTTGTCCCTAATACTTCTGAATCATTATGTCCTCCTTCGGCAAAATTTTGATTTAAAATTTGAGGATCTGACATGAAGTTTAATAAGGGATTATTATTATTTTTTTTTTTTGGCAATGAAAATTTTGGTAAATGAAATGATAAAAGTAGCTTAGGTTGAAAATAGATGGAGATGGAAAGAGGGGGGAGGGGTGTTTCAATTTTTGTCTTTTTATTTTTCTTTTCTCATCTTGTTAAGGGAAATTACGTCTTCTCGTTTCTCAGCTAATATTCGTTCCGTTTTCCTTAGGTCGTCACTTTCATCAATAGTGTCCACGTACTTTCCTTCTATATTCACAATGCTTTCACCTTAAAATATGACAATCAGTATTATTCGATGTTTAAAACTAGATAGATTAATTCAAATTTGCATATATTTCTCCTTAAGAGGATATATGGATGGGGTAATTTGAATGTTAGAATGAATTTTTCATTTTTGATGTTCACATTCGAAACTTTTTGTAATAAATGGATGAATTTGGAAATAGACGGATCTATAATTTTAATTCGATGAAAAGGTTCAACTTTGATTTTTCTCATCATTGAACACATTTTATTTTTCAAATTAAGGTTTAAAATCTATCACTTTTTTGGTCTCATTTTATATTAGATGATTTTGGAGTACGAAAATCAAATTATTTAAGTCAACTAGTCTCGATCCTAGCTTATAGTCTTCATTTTCCACCTTTAGGGCTCAAGTATTTTTTTATTTTTGAAAATTAAACAAGTCGGGGACTAATAATTTTTGTGAAGTTATATTTTTTAATTTATTTCAATCATTGAAATACTTTAATTATATCAAAGTAATAAATAGATAAAATTATTTTCATCATAAGCGATTTAGAAAATGAGCCAAAAACACAAATATACTATTGTTTTAAAATTG
>JACEIK010003302.1:135244-156825 GCA_018107945.1 Datura stramonium | reverse complement strand
ATTTCGAGAAGATGAAATTTTGGCCAATTGTTCCTTTTTGGAATAGTTATTTAATAATAATTTTTTTAAAAAAAAATTGTCTGGCAATTTATGAACTATTTAGACCGCTATTTTGATTAAATTGAAAATTTTGTGAGAAAATCCGAAATCATGATCTAAAATTTTATAAGTAATTGTGAACATTAAACCATAATAGTCTGATATTTTCTCTACAAGGTTGAGTAATTTGTGAGTAAATATTCGACTCAAGTCTAACATTAGGATAACTTTTATTTACATAACTTTTAAAGTTTAATAAGATTTGACTTTTGACTTTAAAGATTTGCTTATGGGATAAATGGGGGTCAAAAATTCAAAATCACCGAACAAGGTCAATGGGTGTAATTTCCTGAAAGGCCTTTGACTAGATAGAATTGGGCCTTGATTTGATGGCAGTCTAGTTCAGCCCATTATGCAATCATTTGGACAAGCTTGGCCTCAAAAAGGATTTTAACCGAATAGGCTTGGGCCCGTATGTTGATACCAGTCTAGTCCAGCCCATTTAAGCAACCATTTGGACAAGCTTGACCTCAAAAAAGGATTTTAACCAAATAGGCTTGGGCCCGTGAGTTGATGGCAGTCTAGTCCAGCCCATTTAAAAGCAATCATTTGGACAATCTTGACCTCAAAAAGGATTTTAACCAAATTGGCTTGGGCCCGTGTGTTGATACTAGTCTAGTCCAGTCCATTTAAGCAATCATTTTGTACAATCTTGACATCAAAAAGGATTTTAACCAAATAGGCTTGGGCCCGTGTGTTGATGGCAGTCTAGTCCAGCCCATTTAAAAGCAATCATTTGGACAATCTTGACCTCAAAAAAGGATTTTAACCAAATAGGCTTGGGCCCGTGTGTTGATACCAGTCTAGTCCAGCCCATATAAGCAATCATTTTGTACAATCTTGACATCAAAAGGGTCTCAATTCCTTGATGTGCTCTTGGCAACAGCATCAGGCCAAGCTTAGATATTGTTTGTTTTTGAGCTTTTAAAAAATTTGAAGCTAAGAGTTTCGATATTTCAAAAGTAGTTTTTTTTTTTCCAATGCATAAATAGCTCAAACAACCACTTTTTGCAAAAAGAAAAGAAGGTGAATGAACCAATTACTTGATTTATAAAACTGTGGAAAACTATAGGAGGCTAAAAACTTAAATAAATTTCACATAATCCTATTAACTATTTGAATTTGGAAAACTTGCACGCTACACATTGAAATTGCTCAAGTGCTGGAGGTCGAAGATAGGCACCTTTCATATCCATGTCAGTGACGCTACTATCATGCTATAGGACATGGAGGTGATGTTTGGATTGTCGGTACACCGAGATCAAGTATACTATTAGCCTATTGTTTGCTTCAATCATAAATAGGTCAAAATTATCCCCAAGGATCATGGACTGTGATTATTTTTTTTTTCTTTCAAAAATGAAAAGATTACCACCCCATTAGTATTCTATAAAAATGAATAAATAAATTCAATCCAGTCCCTTTCATATTTTTGATGTTATTATCTTCTCAAAGTTACTTAAACCTCATTGATTAGCTAGATATAAAAAAGAGTTTAAACCTCATTACTGATATTAACTCATTCTGTATTACCAAAAGTTGATTAAATTAACTGACTCTACCATTCTAATTGACAAAAAGAAAAAGACATTTACCAACAAACAAGAAACATTCCTATATCTCATTATCCAAAATTGATTTTAAATTGAAAAGTAGAAGGGATTAAGCACAAACACAAGCGGACAGGTGGTAATCATAATTCGTCAGCTTTCCTTTGTTTTATTACAAATAAATTATTAATCCGTTAAATAATCAACTGTTTAACTGGCACCCAAAAAGAAGTTTCTTCTTCTTTCCAAGAGAAGCTCAATTTCCACGCAGATCTTAAACAATCTCTCTCTCTCAATCATTCTTCTACGACGGTGACCAGTGCTCGGAATGTCTCCAAAGCCATCGGAAAATGGAATCGACGGCGACGATGAGAGGGAAGAAGAAGAAGAAGAAGATTCTGAAGAGGAGGTGGAAGAAGAAGAGGAAGAGGAGGATGAGCCGAGGTTGAAGTATCAGAGAATGGGTGCAAGTGTGCCGTCGCTTCTGTCCGCTGATGCTGCCACTTGTATTGCCGTCGCTGAACGAATGATCGCCCTTGGTACACACGGAGGAGCTGTTCACATTCTCGATTTCCTTGGTAATCAGGTGATTAATTCTTCTCTTGAATTGAATTAAATTGAGCTCTACTCGTACTTTTATTTGTTCACGAGCCACGACTGAAGTTAATGGTAATCTATGGAATTATTTCAATTCTCTATGAAGCATTGCTCAGTCGTCTCCTACAAGATCACTTTTTCCCTCATTCTAGTCTCTGTAATATTTAACTTCTAGTGAGTTTTTTTTTTGCTTTAATTTAGTTCAGTCTATTTGTGATTTGATAGTCGTAGCATATTTTTGTTGGATAATTTCGGTTTGTTAAGACACTATTTAGATACACCCTGATCTGTCTATTATGCTCTAAAGTTCAGGATAGGGATTTCATTGGGAAGTCTATCTGAATGATACACCAGGAGGCCTAGAGAATGACAGGAACTTCTTTGTTGGTTGACTTCTTTGTTGAATGATATGAGCCTTGGACGAGTCAGAAGTCAATTTAAAAAAAAACAAATTTTATGATGTTTCCTGTGAATAAGTACAGCCGCAGTCTAATGTTACTTTAGCTACTTTGTAGCCAATAGATAGGTTGCAGCTGGCTGTGTCATTGCGTTTACTGTCAGTTGAAGATATTCATTTTCTTAAGTGTCTAGAGAAGTTACAAAATCTGCTTGCTCCTTAGTGTTGTTGCCTTCAAAGTAGTTCTGGTCTGCCCTGATCATCTATTACAAGATCATTCTCTTCTACATATGGGTATACACTATCAAATAGAATAACTTTCTCACTATTAGAAAGTTCAAGTTGTCTAGTTAAGTTATATTTTAGTTGCAGATTTACTTTGGAGAGCTGAGGACTGTCACAGGGAAACCTTAAGGAACCTGTTTTGAGGCGTGGTAGTTGTCGTTGTTGTATGGACAGATTTCATTCTTGATTCCCCGTTTGCAAATGCTTAAATCATTTCAGTGATCATCCAAAGGAAAAACGGTTCTGTCAGAGTTAGAAAGAAGTGAGAAAAGTTGATCACGAAAAGGAGAACTGGGGTCAGATTGGTGTAAGGCTGTCACTAGTACAGAAACTATTTACGTCTCTACTGCTATTGTACAGGCTTCAAAACCATATGTAAAGAGAAAAGAAGGAATAAAAACTCCTTTTGCAAGTGGTCGGCAACATTATGTAATATGGTTTCATATATAGGAGATTTTGAGCTACTTGAAATAAGAAAAGCTTCCTATTTCTTGGGATACATAATTATAGGACATAAACATTAAGAGTATCTTACACTGTGTTATCAACAATAACATATATCACTAAGATTATTCTGTAAAATATGTGAATGAATTTCCTGACTTTCAAAGAATTTTTTTTTTGCTCAGTCTAGCTTGAAATTATATCACAAAGCAAATAGGTAATACAGCTTCTAAAAAGCATCATCTTGTTGGTTTATTCAGAAGATATCCAAGAATACTCTTTATTACCTATGTATACAATGAGCTTCCCTTACTTTGATTTTAGATTTCCTAACAAAGAAATCACTTGTTTTTGTTTGTATATTTTGAAACTTTAATTATTACAGGTTAAGGAGTTTGCTGCTCACACTGCTGCTGTCAATGACCTTTGCTTTGACACAGAAGGAGAATATGTCGGTAGCTGCTCTGATGATGGATCTGTTGTAATAAACAGTCTCTTTACTGATGAGAGGATGAAATTTGAGTATCACCGACCAATGAAGGCCATTGCTCTAGACCCAGATTATGCAAGAAAATCTTCCAGAAGATTTGTTACTGGTGGTTTGGCAGGTCATTTGTATTTAAATGTTAAGAAGTGGCTAGGCTATCGTGACCAGGTTTGTTGTATGCCTTTTTTGTGGTAATTGTTTACCTGCGCTTTCTATATTGAAAAAATTGAAAATACCTGGGGAGTCTTTTGATCATTCTTAGTGTACTTTTATTTGGCAGGTTTTGCACTCTGGTGAAGGTCCAATTCATGCAGTGAAGTGGAGAACTAGCCTCGTTGCTTGGGCGAATGATACAGGAGTTAAAGTCTATGATGCTGTCAATGATCAGCGTATAACATTCATTGAAAGACCTCGTGGGATTCCACGCCCTGAACTGCTGCTCCCACATATTGTTTGGCAGGTTGGCTTTATAACTCTCCTGCAGCTTATGGATGTCATGTTCATGCCATGGGTCGACTTAGATCCNCTCCTGCAGCTTATGATTGTCAACCATATCTATGGATAGTACTCATATTTGAGTTATACATATTTCTTTATTCAGAAGAGATCAAGAAACGTGAAAATGCAATTTAGTGCTGCTACTTTGTGTAGGCTTTTCCTACGTATTTCGAAAGAAGAATAAAATCATAGTGGTGCTCTTAATCTTTTTCTGAATAAGTAAGAACGTAGTTGTGCTCTTTTCTGTCTCAGTTATCATGTGTTTTACTTTTGATTATTCTGGCCATGCTCTTGTTTTACAATGACATTCAGGATGAAAGTCTTTTGGTCATTGGTTGGGGAACCTCCGTGAAAATCGCATTGATAAGAACGACTCAAAGTAAAGGCGTGAATGGGTCGTACAAGCATATGCCTATGTCTAGTCTGAATCAGGTGGATATAGTGGCATCTTTTCAAACCAGCTATTTCATTTCAGGAATTGCTCCCTTTGGTGATTCTTTGGTTATTCTAGCTTATATTCCGGGTGAAGAAGATGGAGAGAAAGACTTCACCAGCACCATTCCCTCCAGACAGGTATAACACAATTTAATCTGCGAGTCAAGTTCATGGTCAAAAAAACAGAAAACAAAACAATTAAGCTAGAATAACCATTTTTTCCTATATGGATCAATCTCATTGGTTGCTCTACTTTGTGCGGTAAAATTCTCTCATGTGTTAACATGTATGTGTAATTCAGATAGTGATGAAGGGTGGTATCATTGAGAAATGCTGTTACACTACTTCTGGGTACCTGTAATTTTCTTTATTGAGTTTTTCAACCACAAGTGCTGTTGTCGACTAGGCTAAAAGCTTGAGAAGCAGAACGTGATATTTTAAGCAATTTGTAATTTTCTTTTCTTTTATGGTAAGATTCACGATTCACAAATTGAGCATTTTGGAACCCATTTCTCAATTTGAGAACTTTAACTCCAACCTATTTTTCATAAAAAGACAGTTTTAGCAATTTAACTCTTAACTTTCAAAACCAAAAAGATAAGAGTGTAAAGAGGATTGGATTAAGTGGATTGGGGTCAGGGTGGGTCAAGTTTTCTGGTGGAAGGGTTGGTCTGGGAGCATCTGCGCTGAAGAGGGGTCTCCTTAGTAAGAAGGATAATCTAGTCCACATGCAGCTCAGCTTGGTAAGAATTCTTGCTTCTAAAAACGAAAATGGGTTATGTATGCACTTTTTCTTTACTTGGATGAAAAACTTACTGGGTTTCACTTCAATGAATAGATTGGAAGGACTTACGGGTATATTAGAAGTTGGGGAGGGTTATTGTGTCAAAATTAGATCATAAAAAATAGTGGAAAGTGCATTGAACGAACTACCCTAGCCTTGTAAACCTTAGCCATCCTAATAGTCATGTCTGCAGTGTTCTAACATGAAACCATAAGTGATTGAATGAATTAAATGATATTCTGTTCCTTCACTTGTATATTGGTTTTCCTTGAAGAGTTCAGGGCATTTTGCTGTACTTCAAGTCTTGCACACTAGATGCTACGAACATCACTATCATCTAATCAAGTTTTTATATAATAGTTGCTGGGCTTTTCGAATATCTAACAGGGAAATGCCCAAAGACCAGAAGTGCGAGTTGTGACATGGAATAATGATGAGCTCGCAACAGACGCTCTTCCTGTGCATGGATTTGAGCATTACAAGGCCAAAGACTATTCGCTGGCTCATGCTCCATTCGCTGGTACTGTTTGTTTCACTTAAGCTATTTCCTCGATTTCATCGTCTTTTTTACATGGGCTTGCGATGAGAGGTTTTATGGGACAAGATAACATGTCCAAATGATTGTAGGTAGCAGCTATGCAGGAGGTCAGTGGGCTGCTGGTGATGAACCCTTATACTATATTGTGTCCCCAAAGGATGTGGTTATTGCAAAACCAAGGTGGGTAAGCTCTTTTTATTCTTCATATGGTTTTGACGTTTTTGTTACATACATTATGTTTATGTTGTATTTTCATTACGATAAAGTGATATTTTCTTAGGGGAATTTTTCCATTGCATATCCTTCATTTTCTTGAATAGAAAATAGATAATTTGTAAATAAAGTAAATGTTATAATGTATGGGAAAAAAGGGACAAGATTTCATCAACACAACACACAATGATTTGTAAAAGAAACTTTTGACAATATGCATACACCTATAGTTTTTCAATGTCCACTAAATGAAGACATTCCTTAACTTAGTCAGATATATCCTTAAGAGGCCTATTTCACCTTAACAGAATTCTTGACTATCCGGGCTGCATAACTTGCAGTACTTTCAGTTCTTGCATCCAATTGTTCTTATAAAGTGCATATTTTATTTGTCACTTGTAAGTTGAGTTGCAGTCTTCTGAAAAGATAGTCATTTTGCCATAAAAGAAACTAATTTTCTAATCCCAGACTTCCACTTTCTCATGACAAACTAACTCCCAACTCAATTATGTAGTTCCTCCATAAAATATGATACCCTTCCCAGAGAAAGTCACCAATAACACACTGTCGTACAGTGGGATGCAGTAAGTACATTAATGAATGAGAATAATGCAACCCTCGAAAGTGAAGACATCCGTTCCAATTTGCATTAAGTGTCTTTATTGTTTTTCCTTTAACAACCACTTATTAGCAATCACTAGCTCTTAATAGGTCTGAATTATTCAAATCCTATACCAAGTCTCAAATTTATTAAAAGATTTGCTTAAAAATTTCCAAATGTAACATTTTACTAATTCTCTATTTATTACCACCGCATAACCATCCTCATTAACCACCTCTAACCACCAAGCACCTCAACAACCTCCCACCTCTATTAGCAGCCTCCCCACACAACCACGTCTAGCATCAACCACCACAACCTCTACCATTGACCACCTCCTGCCTCCACATGCACAACTAACACCGCTAGCCGCCTCTATTACCAACCACATCCACTGCTAGCCATCAACATATATCTATAACCTCTGTGTACCATCGTACAACCACCACTGTCAGACTTCTCTACCAACCAAGGTCACCTCCAGCTACCAACTTACAACCATGCCACCACCATCATCAGTTGCGACTGCCTCTAGCTTTCTAGAGTAGTTCATCAAAGAAACAATTTGATTTTTTGTATTTGTTAGTTTATAAATAAAGATAAATTATACACATTCATATGCTAAAAACAAGCACTCTTAATTACTTGGTGTTCAGACCTAAATATCATATCTTAATAACTATAGGTGTATTTAGATTCAAACATCTTAATAAAAACAAATGTAGCCTTTTGTCCTGCCAAATTTAACCGGACAAATTCTCTGAAGGCTTAAAGGTCGTTTGGTTCACAGGATAAAGAAAATAATTTTGGGATTTCTTTCTACCAAAAAAACATATATGCACTAAATAAGCTCGTTATTATTTAGTTCCCATATTATAATGCCCACAATATAATTCCGGTCATTTGTGAACCAAACGACTTGTTAGAGTGTTGGCGAACTTGATACTTGTCTTTTAATCCCTTTTTTTTCTTTTAATCAGGATCAATCTATTCCTGAACAATAGATAATTTTTTTTTGAGCCAGCTTGTGCGCACCTTGACTAATTTCACCAGATATCTGGCACCTCCATCAACAACAGTAACTCTGTCCACCAAGGCTGGCTAGGATAGATAGGAAGAAATCACCTCGTGTTTTTGTTGTTGTTGGGATTTGAATTGAGACCTCATGGTTCTCAACCCGCTTTGTTGACCACTAGGTCACACCCTTTGGTTATCCCTGAACATTAGAATTTGGGATGAAATGATTAGGGTTTGCTCTGTTTAATTGTGCTTCCACTTGTTTCTGATCACATCAGAATCTTATATCATTGATATATCTTGGGAGATGATAAAATGTAAATGACAATATGTTAAAGCTAATAAGAATGAAACACAGGCAAATGCTGGCAATTGTAGCAGAGTGAGTTTGTGCAGTGTCTTAAGTTGATATATTTTTTTTGTTAGCAACTAAATTTTACTTATAAAAATTTCTTTCAGATTTAAATATCCATAGGAAACTAGTATTTTTACTAAGGTCAATTGCAGATAATAAGGTTCTTAGTTTGATTAATTTGCATCCAAGCTCCAGATCCTTGCTGCAGTAATTTGTTCAGGGCTTCTAATTTTGACTAAAGCTGAGAATGAAATCGTGCTCATTACTTACTTTCAATGTGCTACTAGAAATTTATGATTTTGTGCCTGTTTCTAAAGATGATGTCAAATCTGCAACAACTCCTCTTCAATCCAAAAAAAAAAAATGGAACCACACCCCCTTTTCAGATATAGCCATACAGGAATGCAGATTGACAAATGTTGTCATTTTAATATGTGCTTATATGCTGAGATTGGTTGTTAGGGATGCAGAGGATCACATTAATTGGCTTCTCCAGCATGGATGGCATGAAAAAGCTTTAGAAGCTGTTGAAGCCAATCAGGGTCAGAGTGAACTACTTGATGAGGTATTCAAATTGAATTTGGTTTCAATCCTCAAGGGTGTAATGTTAATATGAGTTCAGCTGAATGTAAGGTTAATTTCCTGCTATGATGCTCTATATTGCTCTTAACTGACTCTTCACTTGTATTTATCCATAAAAGGATTGGGAAGTTTTAGGGGAAGGATTCTTTTTCCTTGCTTGCATGCGTTTTTATAAGATGGTTAAATTGATTCAGAAAATAGCAGTCTACTTATGTGCACTCAATTAGGTCGAGTACCGATGGCAATGGGTTGGGATTCCCAGCTCTCCCCAGTCAAAAATATTTTGTGTTCTGCTGCTTATTCGAATAACCCCTCCACTAACATATTTGATTTGTTCGCTATTATCTTTGTTGTTTTTTGTGCTATTTGTTCATTTTTCTTGTAACTGAGTAAGTGCCCCCTTTGCCCTTTAGAAAAGAGAATCCAATGTCATCTTCAAATCCACAATACATATTTCGACTACCTTATGATTCATGGGGGAATTGTCAAATCCAAGTTGTATTTGATACAACTAGGGATCTGTTTGAATTGAACTGTTATGAATTCATTCATTTGCAAATACAAGATATAGATATGTGTGTTTGCGCCTAAAACCATTTTTGACGTATAAGTTAACATGGATTTTGAGTGCTGGTTAGACCCACAACATATTGTTGTATGGGCAAAGTTGTTGGATAGTCAAGAATGCGCACCTTCAGAAGATGAAGGTAGTAGATGAGGATGCTTAGATAGATGTGTGGACATATTGGGAGTGACAGGATTAGGAACGAAGTTATACAGGACAAGGTGGGAGAGACCTACGTGGCAGACAAGATGAGACAAGCGAGACTGAGATGGTTTGTGCATGTGAAGAAAGGTGCACAGATGTACCAACAAGGAGGTGTGGGAGACTGGCTATAGTAGTTTGTTAGGAGAAGTAGAGATAGGCCGAAAAAGAACTAGGGAGGTGATTAGACAAGATGTGATACATTTCGGCTTACTGAAGACGTGACCTAGATATAAAGATATGGAGATTGAGGATTAGGATAGAAAGGTAGTAGTTAGCCGAGTGTTATAGTACTTTTATGTGGGAGAGGTAAGGGGTACTAACCTAGAGAAGGAAGGAAGAAAAGATGCTTTCCTGATCTTCTCCTTTTTAGTAGTATTCGTGCAATATCTTGTTCTTCAATTTTTACTACTGTTTGTTGCTTTGCTTCTCTCTACCTCACAAAGATAGAGGTAAGGTATGTGTATATCTTACCCTCTCCAAACCGTACTTGTGGGATTACACTGGGTATGTTGTTGTTGTAAGTCTGCATGGGTTTCAACTAACAATGTTAACATCTTTGCTTTTTGCACTTGCAAAAAAATAAATTAATTGCGTACCTTCACAAAAACTTAACAAAAAAGCAACTTTGCATTTTGCAACCATCTTTGATTGGGTTTGAAATTACACTTTACTTTTCCCCTCGTGTAGTTTTTTAGATTTTAATTGCTTTTTGGATGTGTTACTTTCTGCCTGTTTTGTAGTGTAATTTGTGTACGAATCTGTGCGATAGTTCTATGGCTTCTCCTACTCGATATCACTTTACATTTTTGCTGCTATCTTGTAAATGTCAAATTCTTGAAATTGTGTTTTGCTTTATCCAAGCATTTATAAAGAGAAGTAAAAGAGCTTTTTTTTTTTCTTGGGTATCTTAGGTCTTATTATTTTTGGGTATGTTTTCGTAGTTCTTTGGACATATAGTCTTGAAACTTCATCTTGGAACTGAGACCCATATACCAGTTCGATCTATTCGCTAGATTCCATATAATTGGAGTTGGGGATGCGGGATAAGTATTAAGCAGCCTACTTTTCCAGTTCGGTCAATGTTAGCAGCTTTTGGATTTTCTGTTTTGCATTTTAAATATGAGGAGTATTGGCTATCTGTTATAACTTGGTATTAGGAATAACTATACTAGTTGTTTTTATAGAACATGGCACACCCGCAGCTTATTGAGGACATGACCTTAGATAGGATGTATGAAGGGCGAGGATTAGGGTAGAAGTTTAGTAGGTATTTGAGCGTATCTAGTTTTCCCTACTATTAATTTGTTCGTCGATTGTGTTATCTGCTTTTTCTTTGCGTCAGTTACGTCTTATTTGTCGTTTTTTCTACTGTTCTTCTCCTCTTATCTTTAGCATGATTTCTTCATTTACTGTATTTTCTTTCCATATTTGAGTTTGATATATTTTGCTTGAGCTGAGGGCCTATCGGAAACAGTCTCTCTACCTTCACAAGGCAGGGGTAAGGCAGCGTACACGCCACTCTCCCCAGAATCCACCTGTGGGATTACACTGGATTTTTTTGGTTGTTTAGATTCTAGAATACATGGAAGTCTCATCGAACAGTAAGCTTGAAGATGGAGAGCCTGGGATGGGAGGAACAAATAAGATATACTTCTGTTGCCAATGGCATATGAAATCTCAGTGTCGAAGTGGTTAATGCAACACATTCAATTGGATGAATCTAGTTGGCTTGGAAGGAATAAATGGCACAAAAGCAGTTGAAGACAGAAATGAAGATACTTCATTCTACAAAAGAACTGAAACCATTACGCCACATACATCTTCACATCAGACATAGTCTTTTCTGTTGATCCATCTTAATCACACCCTTACTGATTCAATAGCCAAGAAATAAAACTTCCGTTTGGTTTATCTTTGCTACGGCTCGTAGAAATCCGTGTCAGATTTGCTGCAGGAGGCTCTGGGTCATAGGTGAAATATATGGATGGGATAGAATAAAATTAACAACGAAAAGAAATGAAAATTCTTTTTTAGTTCAATCCAGAAAACAGAACTAATATGATGCGATAATTAGCTTTTTCGCAGCTTATATAAGAAGGCAATCTGGCTGAGTGTCACGATCTCTTGACCTCCCCCAGAAATTTAAGGCACACAATCAGCTCACTTTCGATGACATAAGCAATATACAGATCTAGTTTTATGTTGTTAACTATTCTGCTGATTCTTCTTCAAACCAGGTTGGGCAATATACGAATCTCATTAACCGTAAGTCCGTAACTGCTCTCCATCCTCCTACCCAAGTAATCATTTGCCACCAAGCCCTTTTCTTCTTACTGTTTCTGCCTCTTATTTGAAAATGGCAGTCCTGGAGGTGGCAAGATGGGTTACTAAGTAACAGTTTCCAAATTGTGCAAGTAAAAAAATTATTGTAATTTACACACATTAATCTCTTATTAAAGCCAAGGGTCTATCGGAAACAGCCTCTCTATCTCAGTAGGGGTATGGTCTGCGTATATACTGGGTTGTTGTTGTTGTTGTCGTTGTTGTAATCTCTTATTTAAATTTCAAATAAAATTTTGGTTATTTTACTTTAAAACCATTACTTGAAAGAATACCAACATATATTAGGTAGCTATTAGCCGACCAGCCACCTATCAGCAGCAGAGGTGAACCTCCAGCAGAATTGTGCAGCGCCGGAATTTCAAGCCACTAGGCAGTGGCTGTCTTCTCCTATTAATTAAGTATTAGAAAGACTAATTAAAGCATTTATGGTGATCATAATTTGATATTGAAGGGTATAATTGTTCGGTGGTTATACCCTATTAAAACCATGTACATATAATGAGTGTTGATGGCTACCCAGCTATAACACTTTAGAAATTATTAACTACCCAAAATTCTTAATAGAGTGGGGTCAAGATTCGGGTAAGGATGGTGGGAGGAGACTTGGAGCACTTCCCAGTTTTGATGGGGTTGCACCAGGGATCAACACTTAGCCTGTTTTTATTTACCTTGGTGATGGATATATTGACGCGAGATATTCAAGGTGAGGTGCCACGGTGTATGTTATTTGCAGATGACATAGTTCTGGTTGATGAGACTCGCGGCAGCGTAAACGCTAAGTTGGAGGTTTGGAGACAAACCTTGGAGGCTAAAGGATTTAGGTTGAGCAGGACCAAGACAGAATATTTAGAGTGCAAAATTTAGTGGCGTGATACAGGAAGCCGATGTGGGAGTAATGTTGGACATATAGGATATTCAAAAGAGAGAAATTTTCAAGTACCTTGGATCTATTATCCAAGGGAAGGGAGAGATCAACGAGGATGTTGCTCATCGTATTGGTGCAGGTTGGATGAAATGGAGGCTTGCATCTGGAGTCTTGTGTGATAAAAAGGTGCCAACAAAACTCAAAGGAAAGTTCTATAGAGTGGTAGTTAGACCGACTATGTAGTATTGGGGCGAGTGCTAGCCAGTGAAGAACTCCCATGTCCAGAAGATAAAGGTTGCAGAAAGGAGGATGTTGCAGTGGATGTGTGGGCATATTAGGAGAGATGGAATTAGGAATGACGAGATTCGGGCTGAGGTGGGAATGGCTGAGGTGGAGGAGAAGGTATGTGTGGCGAGGCTGAGGTGGTTCGGACATGTGATGAGGACATGTACGGGTGTCCGGTGCAAAGATGTGAGAGGTTGGTTATAGATGATTTTAGGAGGGGTAGAGGTAGACCGAATAAGCAACGAGGAGAGGAAGGTGTGGAGAACACGGATTAAGGTAGCAAGTTAGTAGGTGGCAGTGTGTTGCCTTGCTTTTTCGTTCTCATTAGGAGGCGTAGTATTGCTTCTATAATTGCTTGCGCCTCGATTTCTGTTACTATATGTTGTTTCTCATATCTCGAGTAGTATATTGTTCTGTGTAGTTTTGCGCTGTCTCTACTGCTGTGGCTTTTTTTTTGTTTTAAAATTTTTATTATTATTATTGTAAAACCGAGGGTCTGTTGGAAACAGTCTCTCTGCCTCTTAGGTAGGGGTAAGGTATGCGTACATTCTACGCTCCCCAGACCCCACTACGTGGGATTACACTGTGTTGTTGTTGTTGTTGTTGTGTGGTTGATTGTGAAGTTTCTCAACTTTTGCACGAAAAGAAAGGAAGTGGTTCATTCCCCAAAACAGAAAGCTTTTTTGCAAGGTGCAATTAGTTCATTCCCCAAAACAGAAAGCTCTTTGACAAGGTGCAATTAGAAATTTCTCTTTATTGGATATGTCACAAAATCGACCTTAGATCAATTCCCTTTTATTTGGGACGATTGACTACACTATGAGCTTCATGTTACTCTCTCCAAGTGACATGTCCGGTCCAGGGCGTCCCAATTGGATTCACTGGTCGCCATTTTCAGTGTTTATAGATAATTGCTATGTCGAGAATATTCTTGATCTTCCCTTTACCATTTTGTATGTGATTAAATTTTGCATCACCAGTTACAAATCTCACTATGGTTTCTTTCTCTCTCAATCAGGTTGGTTCAAGATACCTTGATCATTTGATTGTTGAAAGAAAATATGCTGAAGCGGCATCTTTGTGTCCAAAGTTGTTGCGAGGATCAGCTTCCGCTTGGGAAAGGTATTTAATGTTGTTAAAATCACAATCTTTAGGAAGTATACTTTGAGTAATTTGACTTGGATATTGTACTAGATGGGTTTTCCACTTTGCACATCTCCGGCAGCTTCCTGTTTTGGTTCCATATATCCCAACTGAAAACCCAAGATTACGTGATACGGCTTATGAGGTCTGTACATCGCTGTGATGGTTATTCTTTCACTTCTTGGTATGACTTCTCTTTCGCAGCTAAGAAACTCAACTGGTGAAGTATCTGTTGTGATTTAGGTAGCTCTTGTTGCTTTGGCAACAAATCCATCTTTCCACAAGGATCTTTTATCAACGGTCAAATCTTGGCCACCTCGCATTTATTCTACAACACCTGTTTTCTCCGCTATTGAACCTCAAATTAATACCTCATCTATGACTGATCCACTCAAAGAGGTAAGTGCATAGAGGTTTCTGTCCATGACTTATATGCAAAATGTTTTTTGGTATATTCACTCAGTGTGCCAGTTATACCATGTAGGCACTAGCAGAATTATATGTAATTGATGGACAACACGATAAAGCTTTTGCTCTTTATGCTGATGTAAGTTCCACTTCCGCTTTTAACAATCATCATGTTGTACTAAGTGCATCACTCTGAAAAAGAGGTGTGGTTCTGTGTTTTAACTTTTGATTATTTTTTTTAATTCCTTGATGTTTTCAGCTTATGAAACCGGATCTATTTGACTTCATCGAAAAGCATAACTTGCATGATGTTGTTCGTGAAAAGGTATGATTTTATGCTGGACTGGCTGAAGTTATTAGCACGATTAGTGCTTTGAGAGTGATGTAATTCAGCTCAACCCGAATTTATTTAGAGTGAAGTCTAATTCTTTTTCCACTGTTATTTACTATCTTCTTCAGAAGTAGGTCAATAGTCTTTACTAAATAAGCCCTTTTTTTGTATATCTGGTCTCATTTGGAAATTCAGCATTAATTCCTAAACATATCAGTCTTAATTCCCTTGACATGGATTGATAGGTAGTCCAACTAATGAAGATCGACTGCAAGCGTGCGGTACTACTGTTAATCCAGCAGCGTGACTTAATACCGCCATCTGGAGTGGTATCACAGCTTATTGCTGCAAGGGATAAGTGTGATTACCGATACTTTTTGCATCTCTATCTTCATTCACTATTTGAAGCAAACCCCCATGCTGGAAAGGATTACCATGACATGCAGGTTTGTAAAAATTGACTTTAGAAGTGTTGACTCAAAACTTGAAAAGGTCTTGAGGTAAAATTATCTGAATTGTGCTTTAATGTTACCTGACAGTAGAAACGGTGTCTTTGTAATAATTTTAGGTGGCATGTTCTATAAAAACTACTTGACACATGTTTGTTCTCTTAACTTTTAAAACTATAATTTAGAATACTTTACAAATCATTACCCGGGAACCTATTATTTGATGAAGTAAGAAAGCTTTCATTAATAGGCATCAAGAAGATGCAGACAAAATTACAAAAGGAGGAAGGTTCCAATACAAGAAGTTGCTCTACAGCTAAGGAGCTAACACATCCAGGAATTGATCAATCTAGAAACCGGGGCCTGATTTAGCGAGGCAAACTTTAAATTGTTTTAATCATTCCAAATATGGTAAATTTAGCAATTCGGATTGATTCAATCAATAAAAATGTATAGCTGCTGGTTTTGATATCATTCTTCTAACATGGCTTCTTATCAATATTTATACGAGCCTTAAGTAGCTCAAACATAAGCTACTGCATATGTTATTTTTACCTATTCACATTAGTAGTTTGATAATGAAAACAACTGTCTACCAATTTTCCATATTTTATGTCTGGTTTTGTATTGCATTCTCATCCCATACCACGAAAGATAAGATCCGACCACATTTTACATTAAGGTTCCAACAGTTTGATATTCTGATCTATTGGTTGGCTCAAGTATCTGTAACCAATGAGGCTAAAAACAAAGCATTATGAGCTTATAAGAGAGAGAATATTTAATTGTAACATCCAAGAAAATATAATACTGGCAAAGGCAACACGAGTGCTTTACTGTGTCTTTCCCTGCTTTTTATTCATGTATTCTCTAATGTATATATGCCTCTAATCTTGGTGTGGATGCTCCAACACCTTTTTTCAAATGAAATCCCTTTATGGTCTTGTTATTTGATAGTTCTTGTTATGATTCCCATAGGTTGAGCTGTATGCTGACTATGATCCTAAGATGCTGCTTACCTTTCTTAGAAGCAGCCAGCATTATACATTGGAGAAGGTTTGTAAAAATGAATGGCTGACAATCTGTGCTTGGTTGGTCTTTCTTATTTTATTTATACACATATTCACTATGTTATAGAAATTTTTGGTCAGGCTTATGAAATCTGTGTCAAGAAAGATTTACTGAAAGAGCAAGTTTTCATCCTTGGAAGAATGGGGAACACAAAGCAAGCCCTTGCTGTTATAATTAATAGGTTAGGAGATATAGAAGAGGTACTTGAACCTAATTTTATGATCTTCATCTTACTTTCAATTTGGTGATGTGACATGCCTCATAACTAAATACATGCAGGCCATAGAATTTGTAAGCATGCAACAAGATGATGAACTCTGGGAAGAACTGATAAAGCAAAGTTTTCATAAGCCTGAAATGGTAAAGTTCATCACTTTCTTTTTCTCCCATTATCTTAGCAAAGCGAGATAAAACACACTTCTCTTTTATATTTTGGATTAAGTTTTCTTTTCTATTTTCATCTTATTTTTTCAGGTTGGTGTATTATTAGAGCATACCGTAGGGAATCTTGATCCCCTTTACATTGTCAATATGTTGCCCAGTGACCTGGAGATACCTCGGTAAGTTAGTTGGGAAAAATCGCTCTTCTGTTTTAATCTGCAAATTGGTCTTTGCTTTCTACAAAATTGCATGCAATAAATCTCTGTACTTGTACGATAAAATGAGTCGCACAGGCTAGGATATTCTGTGATTCAGGGTGCTATTTGTTGATCTGGATTTCATTTACAGCTAACAACCTGATGTAATTGCAATTTTGCTCTAATTTGCAGTTTGAGGGATCGTCTGGTCAAGATTGTGACGGACTACAGGACAGAGACTTCTCTTAGACATGGGTGCAATGATATACTCAAGGTACATTATTTTATTCATCTACCTTCCATGGTATCTTGTGGAAGATTCGCATTATCTTGGAAGTTGTACGGGGGATGTTCTTTGACAATTTGGGTTTTACTGGCAGGCTGATTGCATGAATTTGTTAGTTAAATATTACAAAGAAGCAAAGCGCGCTGTTTGCTTGAGTGACGAAGTAGATGATGCATCTTCTCGCAGGGGTGAGAAGAGTGCTTCACATCTGGGAGAGAGAATACTGAGCATGAAATCCGTGGAGGTTAAGTCTAAAACAAGGGGAGGTGGAAGGTGTTGCATATGTTTTGATCCATTTTCTATACTGAATGTATCAATCATTGCATTCTTTTGTTGTCATGCCTATCATACAACATGTCTTATGGAGTCCATCATTTCCATTGGTGGCAATAAAGAGGCAGGAGGCGCTGCCCAGAGAACTGTCTCGTATGATAAATATAATAATGGTAGTAACGATGATTATGAGGATGAGGACGAGGACGAGGAGGATGAGGATGCCTCTTCAGGCGCCCCACGGATGCGTTGTATTTTGTGTACCACAGCTGCAGGTTAAATATCTGCTAATTTTGTGACTGTAGCATAGCTGTGCGTGGTGTGTGCATATATGATGAGCTTGTGTGATTGGACACTAGCTTTTCTTCTTTTTCTATGGTCTGTAGCTTTAGTAATTTGTACTATATCGACTGTTGGAGTGCCTTTCTCTGCTCAATTCCCTAAATAGTATGGTACGGAAATAAATACAGTTTTCCAGATTTCCTGTACTAGTGTTTTTCTTCTTTTCTTTTTTCGGAAGTTCACTGGTGCTCGAATTATTTCCATCAAGAAATGTTCCTTTCTCTTTTTGTGGATTTTTTTACATTTAGCTAGTGTTTGGCCATAAATTCCTAAATATTTTTGGCAAGTGAAATTTCACCATGTGTTTGGCCATAGTTTTTGGGAAATATATTTTATTTTTTTAAGAAATATAATTTATACCCATAAGTTCTAAAAACTATTAAAAATACCCATACATATCAAAATATGATCAGATGATTTTTTTTTTCTACTCTACCATTATAAGAGTTAAATAACGACAAACACATCCTTAAATAGAAATACATTACTTAAGTTGAATGAGTCCTTGATGGATCATGTTTGTTAGTTAATGAGTCCTTCATGGATCATAAACAGCGAGGTGTTTTTACAAATATAAAAGTTTGGGATAAATTTTTATTTTAAAAAATTCTCAAATAATAAAATTTGGCCCAAATATTAATTTTTTCTAATATTTGGGAATTTGGATTACTTGCCAAGTTATGACAAATAACATGATCAACCTTTTCTTAAGTCGCGGTCATGTCCCCCCCCCCCCCCTTTCAGTATAGTGACCGCCTTCATGTTTTTCTCGAATTTCATTAGTTCCAGGCTCAAGTGCCTGTTCATCCATCTTCATTCCAAACAAAGGCGAAGGTATTCGCGCTTGGATGGTGGCTCAAGATCAGCCTCATGAAAATCTTATATTCCCTGAGGAGGTTCTACTACGTGGAAACGCTCTTTAATGGAACTTTAGCCTTAACTGATCGTGACCAAGAAACCGCTGGTTTCGCTTGGTGGGCCGGAAATGCCCGACTTATCAATTTATCCGTTTTGCCAAATGTTTCCCAAAAATATTTGGGATATCTATGGCCAAACGGATCCTTAGCTTGTGCTTGGACATGCCACATGAAATTAGGATTTTAAATCAGTATCCTGATATGTGATTTGGGATTATGATTTTAAATCCCAAATTCTTTAAAAAACATGATATGAAATTTCAAATCGTGATTTTAATTTTAATTTCTTTTTAAATGTAAAATTTGATATATGAGTTTATATTTTATAAAAAAGATTCATCATTTTTAAATTTTGCAAGAAAAGACTCATGCTCGGCAATGAAAAAATTGTTTGTACCATGAAAGAATAAAGAATAACTGTTACTATTATTATTGATTAGTGAATTTTTATAAAATTATTATATTTAAAAGTTTGTAATCATAAACATTTATTTATAAAAGAAACATTGAGATATTGAAATGATAAATTCGGCGCCTTGGGATACTACGATATCTTGTTTATGAATCATGGTTTGCTTATTTGATAAAATCGTATAAGAAATTATTATATGTACCATGTAAAGAAATTACACGAAAGAATAACTAGTTGCTACATTGTTAGATTACCGAACTTATATAAAATTATGTATACTTTTAAAGTTTGTAATCGCAAATATTTATTTATAAAAGAAATATGGATATTTGGATTAGTTAATTCGGCGCTTTAGGATATTCATATCTTGTTTACAAATTATGTTTTGCTCATTTGATAAAATTATATGTATCATGTAAAAAGATTATATGAAAGAATAACTAGTGACTATAATTGTTGAGTAGTGGATTAACTAGTAACTATAATTGTTGAGTAGTGGATTTTATATAATCAATTATTTGTATTTGAAAATTTATAGTCGCAAACGTTTGTTTCTAAAAGGAATATGAAGATATACGATTAATCAATATGACACCTTAGAATATTTTAATATTTTATTTATGAACTATATTTTCTCGTTTAATAAGATTGTATAAAAATTTGAGAGATTTCAATAGTTTTCATAACTTGTGAAATTTTTAAATAAAATAAATATAACTTTCAAAAAATTAAATTATATTTATTTAATTATATAATAAGTGTGAGTCTGAGGTACGACGAAGGGTATTTTCGTGATTAAAATGAAAAATGAGGGCAAATGTTTAACTCTCCATATCTACTGTGCTTTCACGTGTTACTTATGGCCAATTCCGCGTTAAACTTTAATCCTTCTAAATTAATAATTTTTATGAGTAAATTTTAATTGTGTATTTCTCTCTCTCTTTCTCTCTACTTCTTCATCCCATTCTCTCTGTTTGTTGTTTTTCTCCTTCTGCTGAGTTCTTGATCTTTTTGTTTTTCTTTACTTGTTATTCACTGTTCTCTTGTTGCTTTATGTATTTTCAACATAGACTCTTTAGTTTCTATTCTGCAGAGAGGCAGAGAATTGATTTCCTTTGGTTTCCCCCTGTTTTCTTAACTATGCATGTATTAATTTATAGTGGTAGACACTTCCTAAATTAATATATTCCGCTTTCGGGCCGCTTACATGAACTGCAGGTTTTAGCTTCTCATGAAGAAAACTTTTGAATCTTGTCTGCAATTTGTAGCTTATTTGTAAACGGAGTTATATAGGAACTTAAATATTTAATTAATTCATTAGCTGTGTCGCCTTCTACTTTTTGCCTTTTAATTTTTTTTCATGTGGATACTCTTTATTTTTTCTTGTTTCTAAGAAATATCGACATCTTGAGCTTTTAGATAGGAGTAGTTTTTTTAATTGAATTTTCTATATTATACTTTAAATTGATTTCAAAGATCGAGGCAGTGATGATAATTCCTTATCTGTCATAAACAGAATCAAATCCATATCTTGGCTTGATGAATCTTGGATGGTATGTGATTTGAGGGTTCTCTATATATCACTTGCAACAAGTTTTTTGCAGCCATGACATGGCCTCCCCCTTTTTGCCCCATTAAAAATGTAAATTTGAGCCTCAATATTGCAATTGATCCTTCTTAGACGATATTGATGGAAATCATTTTCATTTCTTGTGATCTTGGCTCATAGAAAGGCACCAACAGAAAATGAAAATTACATATTCATTTATTTAGTCAATTTTGCTGTTAAACCAATGATCTCTTACTGGATAAAATTAACAGTGCTTACATTTTTTTGTGTCTCTGACTTCGCAAGATACATATTGTTATTGTTGATTTCTATGTTCACTATTTGTGATTCAATTAGTTGGAATATGATGATCATGAAATTTTAATTTTACAGGTTCTCGAAAGTGAAAGTTGTTCAAGATGGAAAAAAAGTACATTGCCTCCACAGTAAGAGGTAATTTAGGCACTTTTTTGTCCTAACGTTGTATGGTTGGTTATAATATTAAATGGTTGTTCTTTATATTTCATGTAGCACGGTACAAATGTGTGTCTTTTAGGAATAAATTAAATGTTAAAAATTACAAAATTTAGACTTATATAAATAAACTTCATGAAACGCTTGCTAAACAAATGTCTAATCTAACAATAAAAGAAAGATATTGAACTACAAGAATATGCA
>JACEIK010003302.1:0-104324 GCA_018107945.1 Datura stramonium | reverse complement strand
ATTAATTACATATAATATTGTTGTTTCTAATATAGCGGCATGTCAAGGAGTACAAAACATACGGGCCCCATTATGCCATAAGCCCAAATTGGTTCAGGACTGTTTCGCTCATCCAGTAAGTAACATACGAGGCCCATTATGCAATAAGCCCAAATTGGATAATGGGTAGATTTTTTTTTTCATTTCAAACAGGACTGGTTCGCGCATCCACCTAAACAAAAAAGATCAGGTCCCCAACACCTTTGTTTTACAAGATATTAAATATAACACGCAGATTCACAAATTTTAGATAATGTAATTTACTAACTGTACCTTCTGCAGGAAAAGGAACCAAATAACCAAAAGAAGCTACAAATCTGGCACATCAAAGCCCAAATTTTAGATAATGCCATTCTCTGATCAGGTGTCAACAAGTTTTAAAGGTAAGTTTTATAAAGTGATGACCACACAAACTATATTATATAGAGTGAAGTGTTGATTGACCAAAATCTCGCACGTCTAGAAGATAAGAGTAACAAAAATGAAGATGTTGAGATGGATGTGTGAGTATACTAGGAGAGATAGGATAAAAAACAAAGCTATCCGAAACAAGGTGAAAGTGACTTCTGTGGTGAACAAAATGAGGGAGGCAAGACTGAGATAGTTCGGAGATATGAAGAAAATGTATAGATGTCCCAGTGAGCATGTGTGAGGAATAAGCTGCAGTAGATATTAGGAGAGGTAAAGGTGAGCCGAAGAAGTCCTAGAAAGAAGTACTTAAACAAGACATCACGCACCTGCAACTTACAGAGGACATGACCTAAATAAGAAAATATGAAAGTCAAGGATTAGAGTTGAAGGAAGATTAGTAGATAGTCGAGCATTGTCTAAAACCTTTCCCTGTATTGTTGTTATTTTTATCTTACCATCTTATTCTTCTATTTTAATATTGTTTAATTTTTTTTACTTTTGTCATCGTATTATTTGTTGTTGCTACTCTCTTTATTGTTTTTAGCATAACTTCTTTGCTACCGGGTGTATCAAAAACCTCTCTACCTTACCCACCACCCTCTCCATACCCACTTGTGAAATCACACGTGTATATTGTTGTTGCAAAGCCCAAACACTTTGATTGAGATACATTACTAGCTAGAGCCCAGATAAATTCATCTTATCACCCAAGGAAGTCCACAATTCTTGATACTTCGAGGTGGGGTTACAGAATTAAAGCTATTACAAGTAGATGCTTGGAATGCCTTAACAGTCCAAAGAAAAATTGCCAGAAGAGCCTCGGTGTGTCTAAGGCGCTACCAATCTTCAGCCATTGTCGACAATTTAGTAACTTTAAGCAGCACACAGCTTTCCATCAGTTGCATAGTTCCGGTGCCATGACATTACAGCTAAAACATGACCATGAATTGTGATGCAAACTGCCAACATACTAATCTTACTTGCTGCATCAGTTCTGCTGGAAAGGATCTAATCTGCATCAAATCTGATCTTCTTTGGTGCAGCCTGAATTGAACCCACCCGCAAATGACATGAACCCTTGTATATAATCTCATGATGGAGTGCGGCGTCATTTCAGCATAACCTAAAAACTCTTTCAGTGTCCTCGGTGCAAGTCATTAGTCACTCCCCTAATTCTAGTTCTTTCAAATATTTAGGAAGTAGCTAGCATTCTTGTGCCACCTAAACAAATAGTCAAACACTACTCAAATATTGTTCAACAATATAACACTAGCCAAGCACGAACAATCCTGTTATAAATATCTCGTGCAAATTATAGTTAATTAACAGTTAGATTAATCAAATACAAGGGTTTCCGTACTCTAACCACAGTAACCTGGGCTGTATTCATAGCATCAGAGAGTTAGACTGAGAGTAAAGAGAGCCATATTGTCTTACAATTTCTGGGCAGTCATAGTCAATTCTAGCTGCTTCAATCCTCTTTTGCCTCTTCTTGTCGCGTTTTAATATTCCTTCAACCAACTTCTTGCGATCATCTAGTGTTCTTTCCTGGTTGATTATTAGCAATCAAGAAGTTTATGCTTGAAAAGGCTAACTGGAGTTCATAATACTATGTACAACACTAAGCACAACGCAAAAGCAAAAATGTTATATCCCACTGAACCTTACCTTGTCCTGACGCTTCCTTTCAATTTTAACCCAATCCAAGGGTTTGTACCAGCGGTTCACACCTTTCCATCTATGTAGAAATCAGAGTTATTAACTACCAACAAATAAAGAGACCCAAATTTTCAGATATGCATCTCCATGCTAAGAAAGTAACACAAACCTACGCACTAAATTTTCAACTTCTTCACACTCCCTGTGAAGTTAAAAATAATCAGGAGAATGTCATGCTTCTATATATATCTTTGCTCCCTTACGATGAGCTATATCATCAGAAATCATTAGATCACAAAACCAAATAACTTGTGCACCTCAAATCCAATGTTGAAATCATTTTATGACTCATAATGTAGGGGAAGGTTAAGAATAATATGACTTAAATGTTGCCGGTCATTAAGCAGCATGAAATTTATAAAGCAGAGCTCCCGGTATATACACATACACGCCCCTTAACCCTCTTTTTTGCCCGTTAATTATCAGCAGCTCAAGATCACTCTGACGGGTAGACATCACATTATGCACTCAACCAGGGGACAACATGCAAAAACACAGTTACACTAGTTCTGAAGGTGGGACAGGTTTGGTTAGTCTTTCGCACTCGCAATTTCTCAGCTTCCCAGGTAAATAATTTTTCAACCCTCCCACCCAAACCTAAGCTGCACCCTTTCCTCTCCCTCGATGGAAGTTGCTTCCCTATTTAGAATCATTAAGACTATTTTACTTTAAAGCAGACAATGTATCAGTGTTGTATCTCCACCTAATTGTATCTGGATCTGGAGATGGGGGATAGTTATGACTATTGGAGGTGGTTCTCCACTACCATTTTCCTAGAAAGCTTGTTCTGATTACTTGACTTTCTTATTTTAAGATCTCCTACCAAAAGAATTCCCCATACTACACCAAAAATAAAAGAGGCCTGATGCTCTCAGGCACGATCCCAAAGGTACTTTCTCTCTCATTGGTTAGGAGGGAGGTTCACCTCTCTTTCTCCGGCAGGCTTGCCGGAGATCACGCAAGGGCAAACAACATGGAAGACGATAGGATTTACTTCAACGCTGGTTTCAAGTCTTTTGACATCACGAGATGGTCCTCCAGCAATGCGGTGTGGTTTGAATGGGTGGAAAGGAGCAGGAAGATGATGAGAAGATCATCCATGAACTACAAGGTCATGGAATGGATATGTGTCGCGATGAAAGAAGCTTCAAAGGACCAAGGCAGGTATGTGGGAGGACCATGGTTGGTATGCGGTGATTTCAGTGTAAGCAGGTATGCTTCAGAGAAAAGGAATTGCATGAATAGAACAAAAGGCATGAAAGAGTTTTCAGATTTTATTGAAGAGTTGAGATTGATCGATTTGCCAATGGAGAATGCAACCTACACTTGGTACAGGGTGACACGCATGAAGCAGCCTCAAGGATTGATAGAATAATGTTTTCAGAAGATTGGGATGACATCTTCAATAATTTGAAGATAATTCCATTACAAAGGATAACCTCTGATGACGTACCTATTGCCTTACAAGGGGGGTTATGGAACAAAACAAGAGGGTATTTCAAGTTCAAAAAGTGGTGGTTGGAAGCAGAGGGCTTCACAGACAGGGTGAAAGAATGGTGGAATAACTTTCATTATACCGGAAGGCCAGACTATATCTTAAGCTGCAAACTGAAGGAACTCAATATCAAATTAAAAGAATGGAGTAGATCCAATCAAGGGAACTTGGGAGTCCAGAGAAGGGGCTTGTTGGCTGAACTTTCAGACCTGGAAGCAGTGGAGAAGAATAGGCTGTCATCTCAAGAAGAAGTCACTCGTAAAGAAAGCCTATTACTACAGTATGAAGAGCTAATCAAGAGGGAAGAAATAGCATGGAGGCAAAGATCAAGGGCCCTCTGGTTGAAAGAGGGGGACAGGAATACGAAGGTCTTCCAGAAGATTGCAAATGCTCACAAAAGGTATAATGACATTAATCAATTAAACATCCAAGGTGAGTTAACAAAAGATGCAGCCAGGATTGAAGGGGAGATAGTCTCCTATTACCAGAATTTGTACATAGAAAAGACTCACTGGAGACCGACCAGCACAATGCCAAATTGCCCTGAGTTGTCATCTGAAGAGAGGGAGAACCTACAAAGACGGTTTGAGGAAAAGGAGGTGCTGGAATGTCTTAAAACGTGTGCAGTGGATAAAGCTCCAGGTCCAGATGGATACACCATGGGATTTTTTATAAAGTGTTGGGAGGTTGTCAAACAGGATGTCATGAACACTTTGCAACATTTCTATGAGCAGGAAAAATTTGAGAACAGTTTCAATGCAACTTTCATTGCTCTTATCCTTAAGAAGAAATGAGCTAATGAGTTGAGAGACTACAGACCTATTAGCTTAATTGGTAGTGTTTACAAGATCATCGCCAAAGTCTTAACAGAGAGGTTAAAAGGTGTGATGACAAAGCTGGTAGATGCTCAACAAATGGCCTTCATCAAAGGCAGACAAATCACGGATGCTGTCCTAATTGCCAATGAAGCAGTGGGTGCTAGATTAAAGCAGAAAAGAGCAGGTATTCTCTGTAAACTTGATATAGAGAAAGCATATGACAATGTCAACTGAAACTTTCTATTGGGAACAATTCAAAGGATGGGATTTGGTCAGAAATGGATTCATTGGATAAAACAATGCACTTCTACAATATGTTTCTCAATTCTAGTGAACGGTGCTCCTGTTGTGTTCTTCAAAGCACAAAAGGGTCTTAGACAAGGGAAACCTTTATCCCCTTTCTTATTTCTACTGGCAATGGAGGGTCTGAACAGCATGATTAAAACAGCCAACAATAGGGGATGGATCAGAGGCTTCGATGTGGCTAAAGAAGGATAGGAGAGGTTTGAAATCACACATCTACAGTATGCAAATGATACTTTGATCTTTTGTGGGGCTGAAGAAGAACAACTGAGACATTTGAGAATAATTCTAGTACTTTTCGAAGGAATATCTGGATTGCATGTCAACTGGAGAAAGAGCTTCTTGCATCCTGTCAATGATATGCCAAATATGGAGGAGCTGAATGCCATCCTAGGAGGGGAGGTTAGTAGTCTGCAAACAACCTACCTAGGACTGCCATTAGGAGCCAAATCAAAGTCAGCAGAAATCTGGAAATCGGTGATAGAGAAGTGTGAAAAGAAACTGGCTACATGGAAGGGACAGTACTTATCATTAGGAGGCAGAGTAACTCTTATCATTTCAGTTTTAGACTCCCTTCCAACCTACATGATGTCTTTGTTTCCAATACCAGCAGGAGTAGTGGGCAGACTGGAGAAAATTAGAAGGAAGTTCTTGTGGCAAGGTAACAGAGATAGAAAAGGGTACAACCTGGTCAAATGGGAGTCAGTGACGGTGGATAAGAGACTTGGGGGTTAGGCATCAAAAACTTGAAAATTCACAGCAAAGCACTGAGAATGAAATGGTTGTGGAAATATGCAAATGGCACCCAACAGCTTTGGATGAAGGTAATCAAAGCAAAGTATGAAGAGGAAAACAATTGGATGACTAAGGAAGTTAAAACTTCATATGGAGTGAACCTATGGAGATCCATTAGAGGGCTTTGGGAAGATCTTAAGCAGCTCACCAAGATCAAGGTGAACAATGGGGAGAAAACTAATTTTTGGAAAGATAAGTGGAATGAAAATGGCATATTGGAGACACTATTCCCAAACATTCACAGTCTAGTTTATCAACAGCAAAGCCTCATAGCAGAAGTTTGGTCACAAGGTGGGTGGAATTTCACCTTCAGAAGGCAGATAAACGATTGGGAGATACAAAGAGTAGCAGAATTTTTCAGCATTTTAAATCAGTACAATGGGGGTCAACAGCAGGGTACAGACAAGCTAGTATGGATGGACAAAGGGAAGGGGTTGTTTAAAGTGGGCAAAGCTTACAGGAAACTGAATCAACCAACCAGCAGGTGATAAATTGGCCATGGAAGAGTATATGGAGGACAAAAATACCCTTTAAGGTATCATGATTCGTGTGGCTACTGGCCAAAGAGGCTGTGCTTACCCAGGAGAATCTGATGAAAAGAGGATTCACCCTTTGCTCTAGGTGCTTCTTCTGTGGGGAGAAAGAAGAAACAGTGCACAGGGATGTTATGGAGATTGTTCCTAAGTCTTAAAGGCCTCTCCTGGGTAATGCCAGGGAGAATCACAGAGGTCTTACAAAGCTGGGAAGAAGCAGGGTCGCACAGCAAGGACAGAAACAAATGGAGGATGATCCCAGCCTGTTATTGGTGGATTATGTGGAAGGAAAGAAACTCAAGATGTTTTGAGAATTTAGAGAATAGTATGCATCAGGTTAAGTTAAAGTGCATGCTACTTTTGTGTTTTTGGTGTAATCAACTATGGGCCAATGATCCTGTTTCTATTATTGATGTATTAGACTCATTATAGACATATGATCATAGGTCGTAGTAGGATCCTGTAAATAGGGAACAGCACTGCTTAGGTACTGTTCTTGTTGTTTAAAGATATATACAAAGTTACCAATTTAAAAAAAGAAAAGCAGACAACGTACAATCCATTCCACTAGTACTTCAAATTTGCAGGTCAAATATTCTTTAATCCAGCAAAAAATATGATCCCGTCTATGATTGTCTCTCAACACTTGGACATACAAAATAATAAAATTATACTTCCCTCCACCAAATTGGAAGATAGAGAGCAGGATCCTTACAATCTTGGATGTACATGTTCAGGAGGAATAAGATGAACTTGCAGTAAGTGCTCAAACAAGAGATAGTTATGCATAGTATCCGCAATAACTTTTACCCAAAATAGACAGCCAGAGAAATGGAAAGATAATGATCAGAGGGATTTTCTAAACATATCTACGATACTGCAAAGCCGCTAGGACAAGTACTACCTCAGGAGACTCGAATTCTATGAAGCCAAAATGCTTTGATTTTCCAGTTTGTTAAGGAAAAGAAACCGGGATAAGTCGATGAATAGAAAGAAAAATCATCCTAAAGGAAAATAAGGGTAAATCAGCCGATTATTAACATATGATAGGTAGCTTAACCTTAAAGGAGTGCAGTGCATGCCCATAAGGAAATAACAATAAATCTGTCCATGGACTAAGAAATGGATTGAGTAATTTGAAAAATGAAATTGAAGTGAATGTCAAAAAATCGCCATACTCCACTACATAATTATGGCCTATAGTTTCATTTCTTTTCTAGATGAAAAATACTTCATAATGTTTTAAAATAAGTGTTATAATCGAGGTATTTCCTTTATCCAAAAAGAAAAATCAAGGTATTTCCAGGCAGATGTTAACTTTACTGATCAGACTTCTATTGTTTCTTAAAGATGAGAGAAATATCTGTCAATACACTCACGAATGAGATACTAAGATAAGGTGTACAGAGAACATAGGGTGGAGCAGAGAATTGCAAGCTGAGGGAATAGAAGGAAGAAGAAAAAAAAAGCCGGATGTCCAGCACGATTGTGTTGAGGGTTCCATGATATTGAGAAAGTCTATTCCCAGATTGAGAGAAACAAGATTGCACTGTGGATAGGACAGGGTGGAGAGATCCTTACTGTCCTTAAGAAGGATTCCAAGTGTTAAAGTTGATCTTTCAGGGTTAAAGAAGCACTCTAGCTTACTGAGTTTTTCTTTTAATCAGTAAAAGGCATTTTGCTTTGCTCTTTGCTTAGGCTTCTTCAAAATTATACAAAACCATAAGGAGAATAACAAAAGAAAGTGAAAGAGGCTGCCACCATGCAGGCAAGGTGTTTTACACCTCAACTGATTAAGATGTACCAAGTAAAACATCATTGACCTATGGTTTTAAAATTAAGTGGCACAGTGCCATTTAAGGGAGAATGAACAACAAATATGGGCTAGCAGAATAGGTTGTCTACTTCTTTAGTTTTTAGTTAGGTGCATTACCAGAATAATATCCATATTTCAGAAGAAAAGTAAATACTGGGAGAGGAAAGGGCACCAAAACGGAAAAAACAAACTGCAACAGTTGTCCTGATGCCACAGAAAGAGGACGGGAAACAAGAAGCGAAAATGACATTTTCTCCTCTAACGTATCTCAAAATGAAGTACGAGATCAGAAAAAGGATCCATAAGCAGACCGAGATTGGGCGGAGGTGTATTTTTCCTTTTTAATTTTGTTTTTAATTGAGACTTAGGACCCACACCTGCAATTCAACTTTTAGAGGGAGGCAAAATAAAGGGAGTCACAACAGTACAAATATTTAGGGAACAAATAAGAAAGAATGTTTACACTTTGCAACAGACAAGCCAAAAAGAAAAAGAAGACACATACTTGCCTATGAAATCAACTATCACAGAAACAGAGTAGAATCTAATCAGCTTGTGGAAAAAAATTGTAGTACGATATTGCAGAATAAGGACAGAGGCCTGGTATAAGAATGAACCAAAAAGATCTAACACTTGTGTGAATTACAATTGGAAATTTTTTGTTTTGTTAAGATAAATTGGGTATTGTGTAACATAGAAGCGTGCCCAGGTAGGTCCATGACTTTGCATGTAGGTCAATACATGCTTTAGTTGCATCCCCTGGAACCATGTCTGTGAAAATTATTCACATACAGAAAAAGGAATTACTTGGATACCAAGATGAAAAAGCTAGAAAAAGCTAGAATTTGAAAATAATTTTTGCCTAAAAGACTTATCTATGTTTTGCCAAGATTTTCTCTCTTTTTTCAAGATGCTTTTCATATCGAGCTGTAGAACAAATTATCATAAACAATTACAAAATATAAGTAGTCCTAAGTATTTGCTCAAATCCACATTCCATTAACCAAATTGGACTTTCAAGTTAGCGGATATGCCAAATGCGTAACAATAATATAACCATAAAACATTAAGTTAGACAGTTAAAGAGCAAACATAAAAGAGATCTCTAACAAAACATGTACGGACAATTGACCAATAATAATTGACCTGGAAAATTAACCTTTTTATTCCTTGCAATTCTAAGCCTCTTGATTGTACCAAATTGCTTAAAGAAACTTGAAGACCACATAGAGAGTATATCACACAGATACTCAACTTCATGCAATTATACATAACAGGAAAATATCAAGTATCTAGATAGGCTCGTTCTCAAATAAATTTAAAGTGAGAAATGCAAACCTTCCATTTCATTCTCATAAAATCCATGCGGGATTCTCCCGATATATAAAACAGTTGCTTTATTTTCCCTCACTTCAGTCTTTGGAAGCTTCTGAGCCGGCCCACCTTCTAATGGCTATTTATTTAAAGGACAAAAACAAGTCATATACAGCACACCAATTGCCATGGTGGATTCTGCAGTAATAACTCTAATGAAGACCATTGCCCAATCAGAACTCTAATGAAGACCATTGCCCAATCAGAGTATCACAGACCAAACATAAATTGTAAGTTAGCCACCCAAAGCATCACAGACCAACATCAAACTATAGCTTTTTATTTTCTTTTTGTTACTTCTCTACCATTGAGACATAAGTTTATACATATATACTAAGCGAGTTGCAGAAGTAAGGGAGTACAGATAGTAGAAAATCATAAAAACTAAAGTATATACTACCACGAAATAACAACAAAGGAGACAATTGCTTCTTGCGGTGGTTTTGAGCATGGCCAAGTTGAGGGAAAAAGCAGGTATACCAAAATGTATAGGATAATCTAGGAAGGGAGCTCACCACTGAATATATATACATAATTTGAGGTATTTTCTTTCAATTTTAATTATATGCATCTATATAGTTCGAAGACAGTGGATGGACTGCTAATATGCTGGACCTGCACGAAAAAATAACGTACCAGAAAGTCACGGGCTTCATCTTTAGAAGCTGAAGAAGCAGACAAATCATTTGCCCCATTTTTCAATTTGTTCGTTATTGCTTTCTTCCTTGCTTTAACACCCATCTCTGTGTACACAATCATAATACACGTCAAGCACTTTGCACGGATAAAACCAGAAACACAGCAAAGAAAACTGCATCCCTGAATAAAATTTACTTGAGCTATAAGCCTTACTAGACCTCCCCGGAGAACGGTGACAAATAAGCTGCTGAATTGGCCGGAGCTGCCAAGCGCGAGAGAGGAAAAAAATGAAGTTTTCAGATGCGCGGTATCTTAAACCCTAAACCCTGTGTTCGGCTCCTCTCAATTTCTATTTTCGGGTCGAACCACCCGCCCATGATTTTGCAGGGTCAGTAGTAGTGCCTTTAACGCCTAAGTAGTTTAGAATATTGGTATTTAGACCCTAGAGGATGGTTTTGTTGGTCGGATAAGGTAAGGGATGGTTTTGTTGGTCGGATAAGGTAAGTTGAGATATTTTATAAGATTATTTATTTTTTTAATATGAAATAATTTATTTTATTTTAAATCACAAACAATTTAAGAAACAACATAAAAAAAATAAAATATTTTAAAATTCAAAAATTAAAAACTTAAAAACTTCAATTTTAAAATTTCAAAATTATTATTTTTATTTCACCAATCAAACGACCTCCTAAGATTTGAAAAGTAGTAGATAAATTTTTATTATGCCCAAATACATATTTAGAAGATTTGTGTTTTGAGCACTTGAACTATGTCAAAAATAAATCATGGGAAACACAATAAAATTTAAACTAAAGTTACTGTTTTAATATAAGAAAATAATTTATCTCTCTTTTATTTAGATAAGATTGTACTTACTATAACAATTAGCTGTTAATATTATATAAAATGACATTATATTTATTTTGATATTAAATTAATATACTATAGTAGTCATTGATGAAGGCGCTTGACGGTATTGATCATGCGATAAAAATCAATACTACTGGTAATTGATAATATGGATTAATAACATAGGAATGCACATAAAATGCTCAGTTGTAATTGTGTGTTGGAGATGAATAAAATGCTCAGTTTATGAAGAAAAACGAATGTACATAAAATATCTCATTAACCATAATTTTTAAAGGAAAAAATAGTAGACATCAAACTATGTACAGAAAACGTATAATAATGATCCATGAGTATTTCTAAATGCATATAGGGAAAAATAGTCAATTAAAGGAAAATAGAAAATGAAAGTTATTTATTACTTTCATAATAGTAATAATAATAGTAGTAGTAGTAATAATAATAATAGTAATAATAATAATAATAATAATAATAATAATAATAATAATAATAATAATAATATGTTGGCTCCTTGTGAACCTGAACAACTTACATCAAACAAATTGTTAAAATAAATACACTATAGTGTTGGTTTGGTCATGAATAATTTTTTTTATCTTTAGTATAAAATTTCGAAAAACTATTCAGTTATAGAATTGTCAGATTGATTTTTGGAATTCAAAAAGCTTTAAAAGTTGTTTTCTCAATTTTCATTCACATATATCAAAAATAATTTCAATTTGTATTCATATTCAAATATAATTTTAATTTTCAATATCATTTCAACTTGAAAATAAATGTTTGTTCAATTCTAATTTAAGTGTATTATTTTTCTTTCCGGTCAATCCCAACAAGAGTGTCTCTTTCTATTTTTAGTAAAATTTTCAATTCCAAACACTCTACATCACAAGTTTAAAATAACAAGATTTAAAAAAATTACACATTTTCAATTTAAAACCAACAAAATTCAAAAATCTCTATTTGTTAAACTATGTGTCTATTCAAACTAAGACACTTGATTTAGGATGTAGAGTAGAGTATACATTCCGCTTTAATTTAAAACCAACGAAATTCAAAAATCTCTATTTGTTAAACTACGTTGGCCCAATCAAACTAAGACACTTAATTTAGGACGAATAGAGTACTAGCTTTTTAAAATTTTCTACATATTTTAATCCGAACGCCGATATAAAGTGTGACACCACCAAAATACAAAAAATTTTTTGATATAGTTATCTCGCTATCAAAAATTTATTGACCGACTTAATCCAAATCATACAACATAAGATCCATTAAAAAAAAAAAAAGACACTCTATACCTTGTAATTAAAATTTCTCCATTTTTAAATCTCGAATTGAAACTTCTAATTAAAAATACAAAATTTATTCATTCCCTCCTTACCTATGTATCATTGGTGGTAGAATATAAATTCAATAGGCATGGGAGTAGTAGGTGTCCGTCTATTGGTTTCCTAGTGGTATCCAATGAATAATTTCTATAGTACAAAAAATTGGAACTTATTTTTGTTATGCCATGCGCTTAACAGTCGCTTCCTTTCTTTGTCGGTTGAGTTAGTGTAACGATTATGATATTTCAAAAGAATATCAATAGATCTTTTTCATTTAATTTTTTTTCAGTCAAACTTGTTTCATTATATTTAACTGATACGATTTATATCTCTTACATAATTTGTAAGTTAGTATACAAAAATAGATTTACCCAATATGCACCTAAAATTCAGTGATCATAAATTTTCTGAAATTTTCAAAAATGGATAAAATAGTCTGCTACACTACATGTCATTGTACTTATATACTGAACAAATAATAATATATCAACTGGTTAGAGTAGACCTTGATAACTGCCCATTAATTTTTCAAAAACAAAAAAAGGACATTGGGTACATTTGAAAATTAAAATCCTCCAGTATAAAAATAGCTAACTCTATTTTAATTTTGATATGAGGTTTTGCATCTCAATCTACATCACTAACACCAACTACTCTAAATAGAAAATACTTAGAAAAAGATTTATAAAAAAGGAAAGGTATAATTATGTATAAAAAGATTGATAGATCGATATGTTGATACTATTATCATATATAATTAAACAAAAACACATAAACATACATTGAAATGTCATTATCATCCTTCTGGATAGTGCCTCTTTTGGAGATATATATATTTATTTGGGATTTAAATCTTCTTTAAAAAAAATTTAAAAAAAATAAATTACAATGCTTGTATTTTGAATCTAATATGCTCTTTTAATAATGGAGACATCTTATCTGAAATTAGGTGATCGATCACTTGCTAACTCTAGATGTTGTAACTCTTATAAATTTATGGAGTGTATGTGGGTATATTTGGGAAAGTTATGTATATATATTATCTGATCAATTAGTTTATCAAAATAGAGTTGAAATATATATTAGTGTATTGTTGTGTATACTTTATGTATAATATATGTATATGTATATAAGATTATATTATTTTGTATATTTTATATAAATTTTGTAAATTAGATGGCCAAATGATTCAAACCTGTAATTATTTCTATTTTTGGGCCAAGCGCACCATTTTCTATTTTGGTCTTTTAATATTTTCACTTAAAAAAACTGTTTTTTCCCATAAATGTTGAAGAGAAACTATTTCGGTAGTCAAAGTTAATTTAATAAATAAAAAATGGTGAAAGTTATTCATGAACTGAAAATATATATGGTAAAGTGATTTAGAAGCAAGTAGTCACAATTCCATTATAAATTAAGACAAAATTTGATAATGTCAAACCTTGACTTAACAATTTGAAGTATATAAACGAATAGTACTAGCTCCTAATCTTTTTTCTTCTTTTTTTTGACTATAGTTATAGTTCCTAATCTTTTCTTTTTTTTTAAAAATAATAATAAAAATAGACATCAAAGTCAAGATAAACCTAATGCTGAATTATTCTAACAAATAAGCAGATAACCTAATAAAGTGAAGAAATTGAAAATGTTTATTGCTAAACCTCTTGTAATTGCATTTGCTGGTCTACTATACACTCCCTCCCTTCATCATTTCTCTTTTCCAAAGTTAAATTTGATTAATTTTCGATGCTTAATTAGATTAGATTAATTCGCAAGATTTTTTAAAATTATAATTTAGATATTCAAAAATAATATGAAAAGTAATATAAGTTCTAATTTTTTCTCATATCAAGACGATTAAAAATCTCAAAATATTGGTTGAACTTTATGTAGTTTGACTCTCGTAAAATAAAAGCGATAAGTATTTCTAACGAAGAAAGTAGCATATGTTATCAATGATGTTTCTTACGACGGGACAAAAGTAGTATTTAAAACATAATGATAAACCACGCAAGGTTCGATCCAAACACTCGAATCCAATGGAACTAGGACACTTGAGAAGACAATTGCGTATCACGTGAGAATGGAGGCAAGACATGAAGAAGTAAACTTGGAAGCAAAATCTAGAATAGAGTAGTACGAGTTCAAGTAGAAGAGAAATCCTAGTTGATCAAGAATTCGTGATGATCCGGGAATCAAGGAAACAATAAATAGACAAGAAAGTTCAAGAGGCTGTACACTCAAAAAGAGAGAAAAGAAAAATAAGTGAGTAAGAGCAAATACTTACCTTCTAGGTGTGAGTTTGGAGTGAAGAAAGATCTTGAGTCGCCTGCACTTTTCTTAGTTCTTGTATTAGGGAATTGGTCTAAGTTGTAATTTATTATTTTTTTAGCAGATCGTTTAGAGTACAAAATTTGATTATTCAAGTTAAGGGTAACTTTAAGAGTGTTCAACAGTGTGGTAATTGTTGAACTTCTAATTGGAGTTAGTTTTTAGAAAATTAAATTTGCAATCTTGAACAATTGTTAAGCCTCATTGTTTTAGTGATGTTGGGCTTGAAAAATCCCGCAGCCGATTGCAGGGCCATAATTTTTCACCTGGCTTCGCTATTTTTCACGTTAAAGCTGCTGCGTTGCTTACTGCCATTAAAGTTTCACTAAACACATAAATTATCCTGTTTCATAAATAAGACTTGACTAATAGTATTATCCTTAGTGGCTTGTATTATTGATAAGGATGCATAAGCAACAATATATGTATGGTGAAAAACCGAAAATAATCACACGTCGGAATAAATAAAAGATTAAAAGGGACATATCTATGGCGTTGGAAGTAGGACACCGACGAATAAATAAAAAAAGAGCATGAAGTTTTGTGACTTTTTATCAATTGGTTAGCAAATGAACAATTTTTAAAGTACTGTTGATGGAAATTTACACGCGTTTTATTATGTTATGTTTATTTTATGGTCTGTATGCTGCCTGCCGCTTCCCACGTCTTTGTCCTTTCACTGACTTTCCCTGAAAATAAGAGAAATAAAAAATCATGTGATATTGTCTCAATTATCATTTTTGTTGTGTCAAAATAGAAGATATTTTCTTGTTATACAAATTTTATTAATCTGATAGAAGAGAAAAATACTTTTTAATTTTTATTAAAAAATTCATTATAATAAAATTTTATTTTTGTATATAAAAATATTATTTAAATTAAAAGGATAAGAAATCTTATTATTTCAATGGGAATTATCCAAGAAAAAATATCACGAAATCAAATATATCCGTCGATTTACAAATCTTGTCTGCTAGATTATTTTATTTTGGAAATTCGACTTAAACTATATTTGTCAGAACGCAAGTTCATGGTACGTTATATATTGGCATTAATTAATTTATTTTTGGGAGAAAATATTTTCTAACCCTTTATATTTTTTATTTTTATTAGTTTTATAATTTTTTTGAATAAGAGAACTTTGATTTACAAAAAAAAAAAAAAGGCTTTCTTTTTTTACAAGAAAGAAAAAGCGTTTATTTTCTTCTATTCAAATTATAAAAGGTCAAGAGATTTTATTTTTTCTACTTGTTTGTTTGGATGGTTGTTATCTAATATATTGTATTGTTAGTTTAAATATAATGTTTGTTTTGATTGTTACTTAAATTTTATTTTATCGTATCGTTAATTAATTTTCATCATTAGATAATGATGAAAAGTTCAATACTTGCAATAACCGATTACGCACAAGGCCATGTATTATACCTTATTGTTTACATTATTTTGTCTTATTATTTAATAATTATATTTCATCATTTACCGCCTTTCGTAGTAATTGGTTTTAGCGCTCGCGTCTCGCCTGCCTCTTATATTAATAAGAATAATTTTTAAAATAAGATAAATAATTAATATTTAAAAGATTTTGTGAAGAAAATCTTAATAATTTAGTAAGAAAATTATGAATTTGAAATTGATAAATGATTATGTTTAAGAGTTTGATCACATCAAGTAGTTCTTTTTTCAGCCTTGTTTCAATGAACAAAACGTTAAAAATAACATTTGATTTGAAAGGCAAAAAAGATCATTCTTTTTAAATGAGCACTTAAATGCATACATTATATGTATATTTCATTCGTTATTATAAAGTTTGTATTACTTCACTATTAACAAATTATCACCTAATATAAATTGTAATACAAAGTTGCATAGTATTGATAGTATAATAGAACATATTGTATAATTGTATAAGTTATTAGTTTAAATAATTAGCACATATTATTGACTTATTTTGACATTAATAAATTAATATCATATTACTAGTGCATTTATTTATTTGTAGTTGATCGTTCAAACTAATTAAGAAAGACTCATCAAAATTAGTGAAAAGGCAAATACTAATACTTGTATTAAGGTAGACTGCCTATATCACACTCCTTGGGTGCGATCATTCTCCTAGAATTTAATGCGGGTTGCTTGAATTACCTGTTGTACTTTATCTAAATTGTTTTTAAAATTCCTATTTTTCATTATAAATACAATTTTATTCAACATGTAATTATTCTTAAAAGATAAAAACCCATCGCTCTTAAATTTCTAAATATTAATACATAAAATTTAGTTAATTTTAGAATTATAAATTATTAATTAATATTTAAATATACAATTTGAAGTTTTTAAGTTTTTAAATTTCTGAATTTTAAATTTCTTGCTTTTTTTAATTTATTTGTTTGTGTTTATTTATAACTTAATTTTAAACATTTGGTTTTACCTTTATAAGATAATTTCAACTCAATATTTTCTCTCTCATTTAATCTATGTATTTATTCAAACACCTTCACATAAATTGAAAATAGAATAAATAGTCTAGATTTAACTAAAGAGAATGGAAACAAGAGCATTTAATTAATTTAAACAACTTAAAATATGTTGTACTTTTATATTATTTTCTCCCCATTATACAATATTTTAAAATAAAAGAAAAAGAAGAAGGAATACAATCGCATTTACAAATCGTATATAAATCAATGAACATTACCGCATTTCTCGAATGCGATTTACAAATGCTGCGATATACAATCGCATTTCTAGAATGTTATATACAAATCGCATTTCTAGAATGCGATTAGTTTACTTACAAATCGCATTCTGAAATCTCGAATGCGGTTTACACATCGCATTTAGCGGATGCGATTACAATTTTCTAGCCCGGCAAATACCGTACTTTTCTTATGTTTACAAATCATGTTTCCCAAATGCGACTTCAAAATTTATAATCTAAGAAGAAAAAGAAGAAACATAAAAAATATAAAAAAACTAAAAAAAATAAAAAAAATAAAAAAAATTCATGGTGAATATAAATCGTGTTTTATCAAAAATTTAATCTTGTTCCACGAATTTGGTATATGAACTGCAAAGAATAATGTGATTTTTAAATTTATATAAGGTTAAAAAAATGATCAATTTTAAAATCCTTAACAGTAAAACTTCTTTTATAACTTTAATAAATTTTAAAAATGTTTTCTTTTTTTTTAAATATGTTTTTATCATTTTAATAATTATTTAAAAAATACTAAAATGACTAATAAATATTTCATAAAGGGCAAAAATTTCACTAATTGTAGCTATCCCTTTGGCTATTGTAAAAGTTTGTAAGGTGTTATATTCACTTCTTTTTAATATATGGGCTTTCTTCTGCTCCTCAACTCAAATTTAAAATTCCAACAGTCCAAATCGCTTCCAGACACATCTATCACAAATTCTTAATCATCTTTTAAAAAATAAAAATAAAAATGTTTTATTATACAGAAGTAGAGAAATGAGAAATGGAGATCGAGAGAGAATTAAAAGATAAAGAAATCGAATCGTTATTAACAAAACAAAAACTTAAATAGCCTATTGGTCAATCTCAAAATGAATAATATATATCTATATTTAATAATAACTTAATTTAAAATATAAAAACGTAAAAAAACAAAAAATTGAAAAAATTAAAAAAACTAAAAAAAATAAAAAAAATAAAAAAAATTTTATATTTATTAAACTCAGGATTAATTAAATTATATTATATAAATTAAAATAAATGGAAAATTTTTTGTTTCTTCTGTTAAATCCAAAGGTAGGATTAAAATACGTATCGATTCTGTCACATCACCCTCTTTGAATAATGTGTCATTTATATCACGGGTGTGCCAGATTAGAACTTTGCTAACTACCCATTTTTTCCTAAAAAGAAAAAAATTAAACAATAATAAAGAGGCCATATAACAATGACACCTAGCTACCATATCATTTTTTTTTTCTCACGTTGAATGTACATTCACTTATTCGGTACTTATTTTGAATCTTCGATTAATAAAATATTATGCGTGTAAATTTATTTAGAGAAAAAAATTGAATTCCAGTTTTGACTTAACCGAGATCGTTAGCTTCACTACAGCCCTCAATGGTACACCCGAACTACTATAATGTGAATATAGGAAACGAAGTAATGCTAGAAATTATAAAAGCAAATCCTATATATAGGAAAAGTTTGTAATAACTTATTGTATACGTTTACGGTATAAATAAATTTTATTATTATCAAAATTTTACCTACAACAAATAATGTTTTACGAATTTCAAATATATACGCAAAAAATAATATTTTTCTTATTTTTATAGAATTTTTTTTTAAAAAAAAGAACTTTATACCGAATAAAGCATATATTTCTATTTTCTTGTAGGATAACTTTATCTCTACTTATAATCCTGCTTATATGAATTACAAACCAAATCTTGAACTAATTGGAATATCATTCTTCCCACTCGTATTATATTGTTTAATTTGGGATTCTTAAACATTTATTTTACATGTGGATTTAAAATCATCGAAGACAGGAATAGTTTTAATTTTATTATAACATGCACTATTTGAAATAAGTTAAAATTTCTTGTCCCCTGTAGAAAAATTTCAAAAGTGCAAATTCATCAAATAATCTATTTATCCATATCGATGTAAACCATTTAAAATCAGTTAAAAAAAATTAAAATAAGAATTTATCGATCGATCTATTTATCTCAAATCAATGTAGTAAATGAAATTGTAATACATAATCAATTCTATTTATTTTATTCATTATGTAAAAATAAATCAAATTTTATCAAATATTTATATTTATCCATGAATAATCCAATTTAATAGGACAAGTCTTATTCCAAGCAGTACACGTCTCTTTCCACATCTACCACAGGTCTAAAAGTCCAAACCAAATTTAAGTGAAAATATTCCTTTTTTGCCAAATGTGGCTTTTTCTACTTGGGCATTTATCTTCTTCACCTAATTCAGCTGCTTTACGGGTAATGTTGACACGGAGCGATTTCGATTCTGAAAAGATCAATTCCAGAATTCAAAGTACACATGGACTAAATGGAATTAGAAAAGAAATAGAAGTGAGAGACACAAGTCACGGGGAGAGGAAATATCAGAAAATGATTTAAGTTATATACAGTGACTTTGACGCAGAACGCAGCGGACGAAGGAAGTTCAACATCGACTCTAATTCGGGAAGGATCAAAATTTAAAAAATAAATTTAAATTTTTTTAATTTTTTTTAATTTTCACGTATCTAAATTATTGGGACAGTTGTCTTTTTTCTATCTCGAACTATCAAACGATCATTTTCACACACACACACACATATATGTAAGACATTTTTATTAATTCCTGATTTATTTTGCGTTAAGCCATTTCTTCATATTCTAAACCTTACATTTAAAATCCCGACTCTTTTGACACTACCACCGAAAATATTAACATGCCTCTTCTAATAAAGAAGTTAATTAATTAATTTTTTTTAAACAAAATTATCAATTAATAATGTTTATCGAGGAATTTATTTATAATACGTAATTAGCAATTTAATGCATACAAATACTTTACACGGTCAATTCTGCACATAAACTCATTAGAAAATAGAAAGTTTATGATCACGATGATTTAACTTTGCTAAGTACTTTTAATATTTTCCACCGAATGAAGTAATAAAAGATCAGTTCTCAGAAATGATAATAAAAATATGATTTTGTGAGTAATTTAAATTTTTGACACGAACATTATTATGCATGACATGATAATTTGTTTTCTCTCAGAAAAACTGACAGAGTACCTAACTCAACCTGTGCCTAATTTCATGAGTGAATGATTTGCTCAAATTCATATAAGAAGACTCTTCATCTCGTTAACCATCGATGCTTAAACTTTTTTTCATTCTTTTTTTTAGCAAAATAATTGAAAACTCACTGCATAAATTAAACAACAATTCTAAGTGTGAACATGTTAACTTTGTCAAGATAGTTGTTAATTTTCTACGAATAAGGTTAATATGTAGTCATTTTCAAAGACTTTGTAAAAGAAAGATTTTGAAATTTTCTTACATAGTTATTTAAAGCAATCAAGAGTGAAATGAAATATATCATCAAATATTGTGATGGAGTGCTAAATTTTCTTTCATTTTTATCGAAAATCTCAACACTCGAATATAAAGTCAGCGAGATAAGATTTCTCTTAATGTGGAACTTCCTGATTTAAATTTAAATTAGTTGAACTTTGAAGTCGATAACGGAGATTGAGAAAAAAAAAATCTCAATTTTCTTAATCAAATATTATAGCCTTAGCCTAGATTTGGGCATCCGGCGACTCTGCTTTCATTACCATACTAGCTGCCATTAAAAAACCGAAAAGGAGTTGTTTGAGGTTACAAGTCAAATCTGTCAATTCCTGCTATTGTACATTTTAAAAGGAGAATACTGTATACTCGTGTAAAGAAAAAGTTAACACAATTGGAACCTTCTAGAACCACCTGCAATACCACGATATGCCAATCACATACGATTTAGATAGGGCCGGAGCTAAGGTGGCGGAGAGGTTCGTTTGAGTTTTTTTTACGGGAAAAATATATCAGATATATTTAAATCAAATACGAGTACATCACAGATATTGCCAGATATCGTATTTTCGATATAACTAAAATCTATTTCCAAACACTCTTAATAAAAATTCTTTTTCTTTAAAACGAATCTGATCAATAATCAATCCAAACTTACACAAATTGAACGCATTATTATTTCATCAACTAATTTTATCACCTCTGAATTAATTCACAATATATCAAGGTCGGATCTTTTTGTCCAAAATTATTTATTTGATTAAAACAGGAAGAGTTTGAATTTTCTGGAAGATAAAAATAAGGACAACTTCATTGTCATATAAAAATTGTGAAGTTGTCAGTGAATTGTACAGTTAACAAGAAGGTTGTTGGTATCACATAACTATCACTGTACGTACGGCAGTCACAATGTTGGCAAGAGGTGATTGTGGTTCAATTAAAATTTTGCAGCACTTTGATGAAAGTCAGCCCTAATACACAAATTAAAAAATAGTTTTACTAATATATGAAAGTTAGCTGTGAAGCATGTTCAAGAGCTACTACTAATTAAACTAGCCAAGACAACTAAGCACCTCCACACCAATTAAATGATAGGCCCCTATTTAATTTCCTTCTTTGTCTTTTTTTCTTTTTTTTTCTTCTTCTAGTTTCTGTTGCCAATTTTAATTTTTTTTTTTCTCTCCATAACATAAACACGTCTAACTAGCCAACTATAGGACTGTTTTTGCATGATTATATACTTATAAAAACCCAAGTCATGCCTCTTTTAACATAACTCGAGCTAAACAATCCCTCCATTCTCCTCTTCTCTCTTCTTCTTCTCTTCTCTTCTCTTCTCTTCTCTCTGTCCACTTAGCCAAAATCAAAGAATTAGAAAACCATGAAGGTCAAAATAGAAAGTTCAAAAATCATTAAGCCTTTCTATGAAGACAACATTATTCCTCCTTCTACTAAAAGCTACATTCCCCTTAGTGTCTTTGATAAGGTCACCTACGAAGCCCAAATTGCTGTCATCTATGCCTATCGCCCTCCCCATTCCCACCAAACGCCGCCATTCAATTGGGGCTTCAGAAGGCGCTAGCGATTTATAGGGAATGGGCAGGGAGATTAGGAAAAGACCAAATATGGGAATCCAGTGATTCTGCTCAGTGACGAGGGTGTTCGATCTGTTGAGGCATCATCGAATAGCACCCTCGATAAAGTAATGCCCTTCAAGCCTTCGGCTTCTTTACTCAACCTACATCCTAGCTTGAGTAACGTGGTGGAATTGGTGCAAGTTCAAGTCACGAGATTCACTTGTGGCTCCTTGGTGGTAGGCTTCACCGCCCACCATACTGTGGCTGATGGCCATTCCACTAGCAACTTTTTAGTTGCATGGGTCAAGCCTGTTCAGGCTTGACATCAACTACTCTTTGCATGACCGTACTCATTTTCAAACCTCGAAACCTCCTCTCAGAGTATGAGCATAAGGGGGCGGAGTTTATGTCAAAATTAGTCAAAAAGGAAAATTCGCTCAATGAGAGTACTACTCATCACGTAACGGAAGATATAGTGGTGCACAAGTCCATTTCACCGTTGAGTTTCTCGCGAAGCTCAAGGTGAAGGCGCTCATGAATGGAAACAATAATAATAAACCCAGCACCTTCAGAGCCTCGTCGCACATTTATGGAGGGCCATCACTAAAGCTCGGGGCCTAAGCGGCTTTGAGACAACCCATATAAGAATCTCGGTCAACGGTCGAACGAGACTGAACCCTAGGGTCCCCAATGAGTATTTTGGCAACTTAGTCCTTTGGGCTTTTCCACAAAGGAAAGTGAAGGACCTTTTGAGAGAGCCTCTTCCTTACGCAACGAAGCTCATTCATGACGCGATTATAAAAGTAAACAACAACTATTTCAGATCGTTCATCGACTTTGCGAATCATAAAGTGAAGAAGGGCGAAGAAGATCTCATCCCGACAGCAGACATGAACAAGCACATATTATGCCCTAACCTCGAAGTTGACAGCTGGTTAAGGTTTGCCCTACGACCTGGATTTTGGAACGGGTGTCTGAGTATTGCGTTCATGCGCCTTCTTATTTCCCAACAGAAGGCATGATGTTTCTTCTCCCATCCTTCCTTGGAGATGGAAGCATTGATGCTTACGTTCCTTTGTTTCAAGACAACTTGCCCACCTTCAAGAAAATTTGCTATTCATTGGACTTGATTGAGAATTAACTACTCCTAGAAGATCACTTCAATGATATCTTCAACTATATAAGTGATGATATGAAAATCAATTTTAGCCTTCTCCTTATTTTTCTTATTCCATCTTTATGTTTTCAAATTTTAATCTTTTACTTACTCCCCATTGCTAAGCGCAAGGGAGGATGGGAAATATATTTACATATGATGTTGAATAGAAGAGATACTTAATTTTCTCTAGCTATTAAGAATTTAACTTTATACACAAAGACTTTATTTTTAATGTACGCGATTCAAGTTAGTAAATTTAATTTTGCGAAAAAAAAGATGTTTAAAAGGCTAAGTACTAGTTCATTTTTGTATGGAACACTTCTGTTCATGTTCTACTGTATAATCTGTTTTTTTTTTCTGGCCCCCAACAACTTTTTTGTCCTTTTATATTAATTAATTGAGGAGATAATTGACGAATTAATGATTTGGTAAAAGCTGAAGCTTGTCACGTAATCTGTAATGCATAATAATTAATAAATTTATGGACCTTAGTCGGGGACCTGTTCTACGTTATACTTTTTTTAATTATTGGTTGCGTGGCTTGGCAATGTTATGAATGTTGTCAACCTTTAGTTGGATGGTTTGACTCTTAGAAGTTTGTAAATTGATGCTCACATGGGTGGAGCTATAATAATATTAGGTACAGATTTGAGTGAATTTAATAATTAATATTTTTTGTTTTGACATTTTATTTAGATAAAAGATTTATTAAATATGTATAAATATTTAATTGCGAATTAAATGATTAAAACGAGTTAGTTAATTATGAGTTTGAATAAGATTTCTAAAATTTATAAGCTTTAAATTTTAATTTTTCCAATAAATATTTATTAAGCATATTTTATTTTTAACCTTAATTTCTAAAATTAAAATATTAAATTTAAAAATATTAAAGAATGGAAAGTCTCACATAGGTGGTTAATTAATGAGATGAGTGGTCTCCCTTGAATTCGACAATCTTCTCCTCACAAGTTAGTTTTTGGGGTTGAATTGCTCAAAGTTAATCATTTCTTTACATGATATGGAAGAAAGAAGCACTATCTCAACCGATGCTGAAGTTCCCAATTTAAATTGCTCACAACGTCAAGCAGTATTTATATGGTTGAGTTTTCAGGTTTGTGGCTGGCATTTTCTTACGTAAGAAAATGAGAAAATTAAATTTACTCTTACCTTTTCAATGAATGAAGTATTAACTAATTAACTCAGTCAATCGTAATGAAACGGTAAAAAAGAAAGAGTTGGTAAAAAAAAGCGTGCAATATCTTAACAGATACTCCTAGTGGATCATGATGTGAACCGGATCGAGTATCAACAACAATATTACGGTATGCAGAATTAAACACACAGACTAATTAACGTGTTTTGTTATTGTAACTAATTAATTTTCTTTCTAAAGGTTATTCTTTTGCTCAAAAACTGGACTGTTGCTTATAATCCCTGTATGCAAATAGAATTCACAAAGAATAGTGATTCACAGAGTTAATTATTAGGTTCTGAGGAAGCACTCTGGGGTAGGCATTCTGAAAATTTAAAATTGTCACACGTTTTGCCAGTTTGATTTATGGTCATCCTAAGGGTGTGGATTAAACTTATCTTAGGGTGTGTCTAGTGTGAAAATAAATTTTTATGAAAATATTTTCTTAAAAATATCGGTATTTAAGTAAAAATATTATTTATTATAAAAGTATTTATATATAACTTAGACAAATAATATGAGGAAGTGAGGTAAAAAGGGTTGGCATGTGGATACTATGCCAAGCATTAGCACATAATGAGTATCACGCAATCACGCTAAATGCCATAAATTGTTTTTCTTATTTTTAATAGAAAAATTATTTTCTCATTTTTAAGAAAATTTATTTTGCTAGAAAAAATATTTTTAAAATTTTTCATTAATAAAATATGAAAATAAAATTAAAATATCCTGTACCGAACACGCCTTAATCTAACATGATTTGTACTTCATCATTTAATTTGCTTGCCTAAAATGAGGAAATTAAAGTATCTAATTTCTGGCGAATAATTTCTGCTCTGGCAAAATTAATATAATACTGCATTTTTTAAAGTGGTGTTGGTCCATTAGATATTATAATTACATGTTGTACACGCATGTTGTGGTCGCCGATGGTTTTTAATCTAAATTGTTTAATTGTGATTTAACTATGCTAATAAAGAGATTAACTAATTCAAATTATGGATCATTGGAGTCGTCGGCTAGCTACTATGCTAATAAGATTAATAAGCATGGCTTAATTAATTTATCCAAAATTATATTCAGTTCTTTTCCATCTGTTAATTCAACATTATTATTGGTGGAATAAAGTTTATAACTGGGAAATTAAGAACTTGGTAGGGTTCTCTAACTACTTCGAGATGCTCTTCTATAATCTATTTACATATATATATATATATATAATTAAATAACTTAATTTTGAGATTTTAAATGTTAATCGGTTTTTTCTTTTTTAAAATTTGTTGAATTTAGTTGGCTAATCACATGTTAATTAGTTCAAACTTCAAGATCCGTAATTTTATATATTTATATATATATTTGGCTCCTGAAAGTAAGGCAAATTTATCAATGGATAAGGTTAAGAAATATGAGTAAAACACCTCATCTCATACATCATTCTATTTAACTTTTGTTTATAATTGTGGAGACGAAAATATATAATGAAAATTAAAACATAATTCAACTTATATATTAAACGAATTTAGAAAATGTTTGTGAAATTTTTAAAAAGGACTAACTCTCCAAGAATCCTTTTTTTCCATATATTTGTACTTAAAACTTTAAATTTTGGAAAAATGTGTCATTTCATAGGAAATTTTGGAAAGATGTGTCTGCTTATGTTTTTAGATCTCTTATGCAAACAATTGATATATACTACTAAGTTGAATTTGAGTTTAGAAATGAAGAAGTTTGAACATATGACCCAATCACGTATTATGCGCTATGGATCAATAGATCTTGCAAATTTATTTTTTAGATTATGTTTATCGGGTTTAATGATAGGTGAATGAGAAATAGAAGAAAGAAATATGGAGGAAAATGAAATTTAAATGAAGGAATTTTTGTGGTGGAAAGAAAATCTATGTGCTTAAACATAAAAGCATTCCTTCGTGTTATTAAAAGCATTGAGAAGAAGTTTATCATGTTTTGCTCGGGACTTTTGACTTCGCAAATTAATTAAGATATTAATTTTTTTGGACAAATTCTTTTTAAATTTAATTATTATTTAATTCAAATATTTTTGATCCGCTATGAAATTAGGAGGAAATTTTATGAGCGGTCATTTAGTTTTGTGTTTATTACGGAAAAGTCACTATTTTTTGTTTTGTTACAAAAATCATTCAATTTTGCCTCATATTTCATAAAAATAATTTGACAAAAATTTGGTTAATATCCTACTTAAAATATGAGAAAAAATAACATAAATATCCCTTAAATTTGAGAGTAGATTCAAAATGGTCCCTTGAATATATTTTTAGTCCTTATTTTGCTAAAAAATTTTATTTCATATATTTAACAAACTTTATCTACTAAATTTAACGAAATTTGAAAAAAATAAAACTAGAAAAAGAGAACTATTAATCATTAATGTAAAATAATTACATTTTCACTACTTACCTTTTATTAGACTATTTTCTTAGATTAATTTATAGACTTTTCCTTTTTTCCTAACAATAAGCTTATTTTATTCATACTATCAAGATATCTATTAAGAAATAAATATAATTTTAAAATTATTTTTCGTTAATAATCCTCAACATTATTATTAACACATTAAATACGCGATGTAAACTATAATATTTTTAGTAAATAAGAGTTATTAAAAAATAAAAGAACAAAATAAAGTTACTATTATAATTTTTTTTTAAAAAATTTGGGATGTGAGACTGGCAGGCCGACAAGAGTCAAGATTATCAAAAAAGCTGAAACATGGCATGTTAAAAATTTAAATTTTTAAGTTTTAAAATTTTGTCTTTTTTTGTTTTATATTAAAATTAAAGAATTGATTCCAAGAAAACCCCATTTTAACTAGAATTTATACGATCAATATTAAAATTGTGGTCCACAGAAGCAACGAAGAAAAGCAAATACCTACTTCTTCATTTTAATATAATTTTATTGAGCAAATAGTGAATAAAATAAATAAAAGGAAAGAAACTAATAAAACATGTTTATAAAATTAATTAAATAAAATAGTATTATTTGAAAAAAATATGTAAGTACATCGCTACATTAATTAGTGATAAATGCGTGTTAATAGACTTGTTACAGAGAAATCAAAATAACCAAAGTAATGTTGTATCATATGTCACATGGAAAATCGTTGTTATGAAATAAATTTGGGTGAGGTCTCTAAAATTATCTAAAAATAGACAATTTATACCTAACAAGCTACATCAAACTTACAATAACTCTTTTAAAAGAACAATTGCAAAAAAAAAAAAACTCTAAATGTGAGTCTATATTAATTTTTTGCGCTTCCGTAAAAATTTAACAATCAAAATCATAAAATTAAAAAACAAAAAAAACCAAAATAAATAAAAAAATTAAAAAAATTAAAAAAATTAAAAAAATTAAAAAAATTAAAAAAATTAAAAAAATTAAAAATATTTTTATTATTTTCACATATTAATTAGGTAGAATATTAATACCAAATTTTATTACAATTATTTGTTACACCCTATAAATTTCGGGCACATAGATGGCCTATTCGCTGCTGGTTAGAGTATCTCAAAGCCATACATGCTAGAAAAGGCTCTAAAGATCTGACAAGCCACAGTGTTTCGTCTGTAGCGCAAATGCGATTTATAAATTGCATTCCAAGAATGCAACTTATAAATCGCATTCCAGAATGCGACTTCTATAAATCGTATTCCCTTAATGCGACTTATAAGTCCCAAAGTATATGTTTACCGGTTTTTAAGTTCATTACTTATATTAAACCTTAAAAACGCAGAAACAGAGAGAGACGAAGAGTGGTGAATATATTATCGTCTGATTACGCCGCTAAATGTCGTCCAAGTCCAAATTAACCTCAGGTACCAAGAGATTTAGCAAGAGGGAGCATTCCTAATGGATTTTGTTTCGCTGAATACCAAGCTTCGACTAATCGTCGAGCTACCTGACTAAGGTAAGTAGAATTGCTCCAAACTAGTGTCTATGTGCTCCTAGCCGTAAAGTGAATACTTCTCCCTTCCGAACTTCGAAAAATAAAGAGTTTTTGACCGTCTTTTCGATAAGCCTAAGTTTAGACGATAATTATATCGAAAGTGACGTTTCGCCCTTCGAATAGTATCAGATGAGTACTACCTGACGTGATATATGAATGTGCAAAGCTGAGAGAATTACCAAGTATCGACTCGAGCCTCGTCCTATCGAATAACTCGAGGTTAAGGTAGGTGTGCGCCTCTGAAGTTAGAGGTTTTAGCCGTATAAATCATAGAGAAACTCCGTAATTGAATTCTCGTGAGTTGAATGTTGAGTATTGAGCAAGTTTAAAGGCAACTGGGTTTATGCTGACAGATCGTATTCAATCCTGAAGAAGGCGCCAGTGGCGAGTTAGCATTCCGCATTCAAAGTGATAGCCTACTATGATTAAAGCATGTTGTAGATTAAAAGAAACATTTTCTTTAATAAAAGTTAGTAAAGTAAAATCGTATAGACAACACGCTTTATCAAGTACAACACTAGCCCTTCAGATAGATGATATCAAGGACAGCCATTCAGATAGATAGTGTCCTGGCTACATATTAGCCAAACAATAAATAAAGATTTTCGTAACGCATAACCGCAAAGAATCGCATAATGCAAGAAGAGATCGAATAAGAAACTGATTTGCATAGTCTTTTCATTTATACATGCTTGCTATTTATATGTGCTATTTGTTTATTTGAGACTTGACGTGGCGCGAGGGCATCTTATTGAGCAGCCTCGCCGCCCCCGGGTTGGTAATCGTGTCGCCCACCCAGCGGTGGGTTTACTCACTCCAAGGAGTGGCATGCCGCCCCAAACTTTGACGAAGATGGAACAAGCTTTTCCCATATCACTGGACAAGACTCACAAAGACGATGGCCCGTTGAGTTTGTGTCCGTGGTACCGTCCAAGACAGTTCCCGTTGAGTAGTTCCAAGGAACAGATAATCTCCGTTTCGGGAGTAGCCCCCGTTGAGTTCGTGTCCATGGAACAGACTCTATATGTTACAAGACATTATACATGAGTCCTCCGGCTCGCATCTGCTATTTATATCGGAGGCTATGGCTCCGAGCCGGAGACCTGTGGGGTTTCCAGAGAGCTCCGAGCGAGCATAAGGAGCGGAGTGACTTATTTGGCCGGTTTTTGACCCTGCAGGTATATAGATTGTTTGCTTGCTCGCACATCCCATTAATGCTGTGGCTGGTATCGACTCTCGTCACACTTGTATATCTAGTTTATGTGCTATATACTAGCTACTAGACGCAGTGGCCGCGTCGCTCTACAGTGTACGCCCGCCTTATCAAGATGCATGCCTTGATTCGGGCAATATAATGCTTTCTTCGCATTCGCTTATCTCCCGCCATACGTAATCAAGTAGTTATACTATCTATATTCGCTGTTTTCGCTATATTATTTCAAAGGGTTTTGCATACTCGGCATCTCACGTGACCGACGCCTGGGAGTCAGATTACTCGGTCACAGGTACTCATGTGACGAGGAGGCGATCCCTCGTGATTCCAGCCTACCATTGAAATATCACTCCGTCATCCGAGTCTCATTTCCGGGAGGTGTGCCTTCTTTTCCTTTTGTTGTACAAGATGTGGGTAGGTCTGGGCCCCGTCCCGATCATTTCTATTATTACTCATGAGGCTTGCAGATCAGAGTGTGTTTATCTCCTGTGGTCGGGCCGAAAATACTGTGCGAGGCCGTGCACTTTGTTATACTGCTAGTATTTCGTTTTATGTTGGCCGGGTGGGGCCTTAGTTTGATAAAGAGTGTGACTTGCCTGGCCACGAGCTTTCTTCGCCTTTCCCTATGTTAAGTTTCAGATGACTAGAAACATGGTGGCCTTGTCGCCCGCATGAGTTCCTTATTAGAATGTTTCTGTTACCGTTGATGCTTTCTTACAGTGGCTATAGGCCCAGCTTGGTCTGAGGTCAGTGGTTTACGCACTATATAGCCCTCTTGTGTGAACTCCGAGATGCAGTTTGGCCGTGCACTGGGACAGCGCCAGCCACCGCTTAGTAGTCCAGTCCTTCTAGGGCACTATGTACCGCCATACTCTCCCAGCTGCATACACATTACTTTTATGAAGATATAAGCAGTTGAATCCATTTTTATGCATAAAATAAGAATAAAGTGACTTCTTTGGGTAATAAATACAAAACCGAATGAATTATCAATGAATTTACTCAAATTAGTGAGCTCAATCGAATTTTTTATCTCTATTTTACTTATATTCTATAAATTACTTGAAATATTATTTTATTATTCAAATATAAAATTGGAAAAATTAGTTATATAACCCCAAATGAACTGTATTTGTTTGGTAGAAAAGAAACATTCACCTAGAAAATATCTTAATTACTTGATTGCATTGAACTTTGTTTGTCACACAGATCTCCACAACGCACATCACAAGCATGAATCATTTATTATGCAAACGCATTATACTTATGAATAATTTGGAATGGACGTTTGGATATTCAATTTTTAAATCAAAAATATAATTCAAATAAATTTAAATTTGATTGATTTTTTTTGGGTTGGATTCGATTAATTGATTTGGATTTTTTGAATTTTTGTTTTCAATTTTTAAGTTTTTTAGGTAGATCATAATAATTAATAACCTCAATCCACCTAATAATTTGCTCCTCAAATTTATAATTTTCACAATTAACAAGAAGAGAGGTGACTTACCGCCTATGACATGTATTAAACTTTACTTGCTCGTGAAATATTTTATATTTTTATATTTTTAATAGAAAATTTCATATCGATGATTATCACCATTGTGAGATTAGTTTATCGATCTTGAAAAATCTAGACTTATTAGTATTGACACATATGATATGAAAGTAATCGAATATAGTTAAATATAAGATAGTAAAATTACAAAGATTTTTGGATAACCAAAAATTCAAAATACTAAATCCTATATCCAATCCAAAATCATAAATTTTAAAAATGAAATTCATAATCCAAAATTCAACCCAAATATAAAAATTTAATTTCAATTGAGTCGAACTATACTCACTCATGCAAATAATTAACCATTACTTTGGGTCCTTCTCATATCAATATCGTGTGAAAATCTAACAACAAAATAATAATACCCTACAATAACATAATTTTAGTACTGATTATAGCAAGCATAAAGGTGAAAGACATAGAGAGTTAAAAAAAATAAAACTTCTCAATAAATTTTAGTAAGATATTCGAATTATAATTTGCTGCAATTAAATATCTGAACACTTGATATATTTTTATTAAGCACTTTGCTCTAATTAAATACCTAAACACTTGATATATTTTTATTAAACATTTCTAATTTGTATTTTGAAAAAATTTCTAATGTGTTTACAAGTATTCATTATGTAAAGAAGTTAATTAATCACATAAAATATAAGTCAATATCAATTAAAACATGCATGAGGTTTTAAAATTTATTAACTAATGCATAACATAAAAAAGAGGATGATTACATCTTAAGTGATTAGGTCTATATATTGACACTTGAAAACATATACAATATATATATATATATATATATATATTTTTTTTTTTTTGAGTTAGAAGTGTTTAATAAAAATACTAATCACATGTTCCGATGCTTCATCAAAATAAGTCGCAATTGAATTTGAATATTTAAATACAATTTATTGGCAAATTACAGAAATATCAATGTATTATGCCTTTTGTGATCTAATATGTATACTAGTAATTTTAAAGCGAAAATTAATTGAAGAATATTATATGTGTGTTTTCTATTATTTCACTTAAAATATTTCAAATTAATAAACATTTCACCAGTATCTCAAATGTTGAAATTCAATAATATTTCTTTTGTAACAACCTCTACATGATACACATGTAATTCTTGCCGGTTTCGTAATTTTCGTTTCATAATTTTTTGAAGTTAAAATTTAAAATTTTAACTTTTTAAAAAATTAAAAACATATTTAAAATTTGAAGTTGTGCATGCAACTTGGATATGCATTTTTACTTGAAAAAGTTTTTATTATTTTGTAAGTGAAAATCCTAAAATCTAATATGTCAATTTTTAGAAACTTAAAATGTAAAATCTAATCAAATTTTATGGATCAACTGAATAATTAATTTAAGAATAAAATTTTATAATCTACTTTCAAAATTTATGATCAAACACTATCATGTTGTCCTTGGTGCCATGAAGCTCACCAACTATAGAATGATAGTACAAACATGTGTGAAAATTTATAAAGTAATTAAACTCGCAAAAGATATTTGATTAAGATATACACACATTAAATTTGTAGTAGTAGATTCATAATAGAAAAAGTGTTTGTGATTGTTCTAGAAGAAATGAAACAAAAGATATGGTAGAGCTAGGATGGGGCTATTGTATGAGCTCGCCCGATGCTAGATGCGTAAGCGAATAATAAACGGGATACGAATATCATGAGTTGTATCTTTATAAAATCAGTTGTTCCCGATACATTCTTCTCGATTTCTTCTTCCATAACCAGAGTCGGAGAAGGAAGAGATAAGAGGATCCTATAAAAAATATGATCATAAATCTATATATACATACATACATACATACATACATACATATATATGTGTGTGTGTGTTCGATAATGAAGAACAACATTGAGAAGGTGTTGAACTATGTGCAATAGTAATTAAAAGAAGTAGCTAGAAAACTCAATGTCTTTTCTATTCATGCATGTAATTAAGGAATTGAGATATTCCAATAGTGTCTACACATTAGGTAAGTTATTTTGCACCAAAAAGCAAAGACAATTATATGAATTTCAATCTAAATACGATCTCCATCTTCTCATTCAGTGTATTCTTATACAGAAGAGCAAAATCCCTGCAAAATAGCATGTTCCAACGATTTGGTGGCATATATATGTTAGACTCCATCAAACAAAGGTTTATACATATAACATAGTCATGGCTGGTGTCGTTATCAATATTAACCTATCAATGCTAAGCGATGAATGAAGAAATTATGTTCTTTAAAAATATATTTCAAACAATATATATGCATAATGTTGCTGTGAATTAAGGGATGTGTACTTACAGGAGGATCAAGAGGTTTTAGGTTTGAATCTTAACAAACTGATATTTATTTTTTATATCTTATATTTAATATTTTAGAATTTAAAAAATATTTAAATTTATTCTAAATAATTTTAATTTAAAATTATTTTTTTATCTTTTTAAATTTTATATCAAATTAAGATCAACCAAATAAATTACACAGAAATATATAAATATTCCCATCTATTTCATTTTTTAATTGCTAGCAGACAAGAAAATTAATAGTGATAATAATTGACTAATATAATCCTATTAACTTTTTTGAAAACATGCAATAATACATTTCACATTTGGGAATTTAATTTAAGAATAAGCATAGAATTTAACCAAGAACATATTAAAATAACCTATTTTTAAAGATATTAAATATAAAATTAAGGAGTATAATTTAAAGACAAAAGAATGTTCTTTAATAGAAAATAACTCATTTGAGTAATTTTCCTCTCCACTAAATTAAAAGAGCTAAGAAACCCTACTTTCTTCTTCCTTGAAAAGAAAATCTTCCTCCCCTCTCTGTCTTTCTTCCAAAACCTTCTCTTCTCTCACAGTAGGGTTGGTTTTCTCCATTATCATTGACATCCACTCCAGTATTGATTTGTTCGATCTCTGTGATATTGGATCGGTCGATGGCAGAAGAAGAGGAGAGGAACGGTGTTGATGGAAGTGATACGAGTGACTATACATCGGAGGACGAAGGGACGGAGGACTACAAGCGCGGAGGATACCACACTGTACGAATCGGAGATACATTCAAACAGGGACGATACGTAGCGCAGAGCAAGCTCGGTTGGGGCCATTTCTCAACTGTTTGGCTCGTTGGGACATCCAAAATCTGTTATTTTCTTCTTCATTCTGTCAATTTCTCATAATTTGTCTGTAAATCCTGTTTAGTTATTTCTGGTTACTCTAACTTTGTTCCTTTCTTGTTTGGATGTATTCTTCGGTGTTTGTGCTCTTTGTGATTTTCTTTTTTAGGCGTTACGCAGTTTGCTGATTGCCGAGAGTCTTTTTAGCTTACTTAGAGATGTATATGTCAGTGTAATGACAACTGACAAGTTGTGTCACTAGAGAACCTCCAGTTCTGGAGAGCAACTAATTGTTTTAAAAGATAAAAATGCTGAGTACTGGAATGAAATAGTTCCAAATGGGGCGGCATGGATATAGAAATTCATATAGCGTATCCCGACTAAATTCTTTTAGTTGTTGTTGTTATTGTGATCTTGCATATGTTGCGTTATTCTTCACTTGTAAAGGGGATCTTGAGGACATTCATGCGCAAATAAGAAGCCACTTATTCGCTTTGATTCTAATTTTTGAAGTATGCAACTTCAGTCTCCATACTCTGCATCCATGAACTAGTGGTATATAGTTCTGTGAGTTTTAGAGTATGGCAGTGAGAAAAGATGCTTAAATTTTGTTAACTTGTCAGGCTTACGGATTGTTCAGCTAATTGCTGCTTATGTTTTTGTGCGGAAATAGACGTATGTAGCTTTGAAAGTCCAAAAGAGTGCTCAGCATTATACTGAAGCGGCAATGGACGAGATTACAATATTAAAGCAGATTGCTGAGGGAGATCCAGATGATAAGAAGTGTGTTGTGAAGCTATTGGATCACTTTAAGCATTCTGGTCCTAATGGGCAGCATGTTTGTATGGTATTCCGAATACTTGGGAGATAATCTTTTTGACACTTATCAAGTATTCGTACTACCGAGGGCTCCCTATTCACAGTTAAAGAAATATGCTTTCATATTTTTAGTGGGTTTGGATTATTTGCATCGCCAACTTTCCATCATACACAGACTTAAAAGCCAGAAAATGTGTTGCTTCTATCAATGATTGATCCAGCTAAAGATCCTACAAAGTTGGGTACTCCTGTCATTCTTCCTTCCAATAAAAGTAAGATTCTCTCTGAATCTGGGGCCTCTAAAGATGTGAAGAGTTTAAGCAGTGACCTGACCAAGAACCAGAGAAGAAAATTCAAAAGCTAAGCGGGTAGCTCAAAAGTGCGCTTGGCAAGGAAGTTTCCCGAGGAGACCAACCAGATAATAAAGCTAGTGGTCCTGAAGACTCTACTCGTGATGACAAACCTGAAGTGAGCTCAGTTGAGGAACAAGCTAGTATTAAAGCCAGTGAAGATGTCTCAACAAAGGAAGGGTGCCAGAGAATTCGGAGACATAAACGAGGCAGCCGGTCTGCTAGGCAGAAGCTATTGGCTGATGTTGACCTTAAGTGCAAATTAGTTGACTTTGGTAATGCATGTTGGACGTATAAACAGTTCACAAGTGATATCCAGACAAGACAGTATAGATGTCCGGAGGTTATCCTAGGCGCTAAATATTCTACTTCAGCAGATCTTTGGTCCCTTGCTTGTATCTGCTTTGAGCTCTGCACCGGTGATGTTCTTTTTGATCCTCACAGTGGTGACAATTATGATAGAGATGAGGTACAGCAACTGTACTTTTAATCATTTTAGCATTTCCATTCTGTCATGCAATAAAAATTTTCTTTGGTAGGATTTCGGCTAGTGTTCAAACCTGTTTGTGGCTAAAGCTAATTGTCACGTGTTGTATGTTATGAGTATGATATGCCTGTTTGATGGACTCTAATGTCGTGGAAGCTATTGCTATATCAAAAGGTCCTTATATTTGGCCGGATGGTTGTTGAAACTTATGTCAGCAGTGTTGTGGTTTTGGTGAGGTAATGAAGCAAGCACACGCTAAGCAATTCCTTAAGTTCACCGACAAGTTTCAAAGTGAGAAAATGGTGAATCTTGGAACTAAAAACATGTTGCTTCAAAAGAAATGTTACACTCACAATGTTTGAGTAGCATGCAGAATTCTTGTTCCTAGTGAACTCTGTCTTCACATATGCTCAACTTCTCCATATAAATGGAGTACAATGTCAAACTGTCAGATTATGATCCATATATGCATGTCTCCTTACTCTCATTATGATTAAAAAATCCTGGCGCAGGCCGAGTCCACATCCCCTGCCTTTTGACATATATTTCTTTTGAAACTTAAAGTTTGAGGTTCTGCACTTCTGGCATTGAGAGCTAAGAAAATTGTTTTTGCAGTCTGTCTTATAGGAAGAAAGATCGAAGATCGCCTAAACAGTTAGATTTTTGGGTCCCATTAACTAGTTTGGGTCTTTATATACTTCTAATGACATCTCTTATATATTGACTTAACCTATCAAACAAAATGTCCTGGGATCCCAAAAAAAGATGAAAGTCTTCAAAGATCAACATAAACTCTAGAACCATGTTACATGCGGGAGGATGTTAGAGCATACACCTGTCCTCATTGAGTAAGATTTAAGGGAGTTATAATTTCTTGGGTTCCTCCATTCATTGCCTTAAGTTTGTGCATGGGATGCTCAAATTATTTGTCACTTAGGACTATTATTATTGTTACTCTTTGAAGGGTTTGCTAAAATTTATTGTTTGTCATTTTAGCTTGCTTAGTAAAATTTGATCTACCAGTCACGTTGTTGGTGAAAGACAGTAAGTTTTCTTCATTTGATCAACAAAAGTATTCATTAACTCTACTATTGACTTGGAAATGGCTGCATGTCAAAAGCAAGAATTCTTTCCAGTGTCCCTAGCTTGCCAAGTCATTAGCCCTACTTTTAAGGGTCCATTTGGACGTGAACTCTCCTCTTTTTTTGTTCCCCTAAATTGACCAAATAAGTAATTGGTTAGACATTGAACTGATTTTATGAATTCTTTTTTGGAGATGAGTTTCAAGTTTGAAAAGTAGTTCTGACCATCCAATGAATTCTCTTTTTCTACTCACAGAACTTTTTTTTTTCCAAGTTAAAAGCACGTCTAAACACAACTTTAATTTCCAAATACCTTTCTCCAACTTTTTTTCTTTCAAATATCACATTTTTTTATGTCCAAACACCTACTTAGTTGTTCACTTAAATGGTCTTGACAGGATCATTTGGCCCTCATGATGGAGCTTATCGGGACAATGCCACGCAAGGTGTGTTTCTGTGATGGCAAGAAGCAACTAAAGGCTTATTTTGATTAAAATAACCCTGCAATAGATCTAATTTTCAATATTCCTGCAGATTGCCTTAGGTGGACGCCACTCACGAGAATTTTTTAACCGATATGGAGATCTGAGGCACATCAGGCGCTATGTTCTGGACTCTGTAAAGTGCTTATGGAAAGTAAGGATTTCAAAGAACAAGATGCGAATGAGATGGCAGACTTCCTTATACCTATCCTTGACTTTGTGCCTGAGAAAAGACCGACAGCGGTTCAATGTCTTAATCATCCATGGATTACTGAGGCCCTCGACATCTTGCTCCTTCTTCGGCTAATTTTCTATCAAAAGCAACTGAAAATCATGGTTCGAAGAACAACCGAGAGAAGGATGAAACGGAGGCAATGGAAGTTAGAGTGGGTAATATTGCTGCAATTGATGGGCTTCTTCAACTTCTTCAAATCTTCTAGGAAGACATAGTTGACTGATCCAGGTTGCGCATTTAACATCCTCATTTAACTATTTTGTTCCCCTATCAAAGTTTGCAAATGGACCATGATTACTTTGGTTTCTTTTATGCCACTTTATTTGCCTCTTCATTCTTTTAAGGTGATAATCTTCAGTGGCTATGTGTTATTAGTTGAAGCATTTCAGTGTATCAGAGTGTCTTGGCAAACTGCAGCTCCTTTGCTCTTTTGCTTCTAGAAATTGTACATTTTGGGTTGAACACCATGTCTTCACTTATGGCTTCTTTGGGAACCTAGTCTTAAATCATAGGGGTCATTTTGTAGGATGCATTAGAAAAAATAATGCATGCAATAACTTTGTCTATTATTAATACCTTGTTTGGTGCACTTTTTTAATCTATGTATAACTAATGCTTGCTTATTATGCTATGTATAAGTAATACTGACAAATCATGATATTAGCAATGCAAGAGTTTTTAATCCATGCATAAGACACAATTGCTCCTCAAAATCTTTTCCACACCTTTCCCATTGTTTTTGTGTAAGGTATTTTGTAAACAAATAATTTGTTTTTTTTAGAAATTATGCTATACATGTTATTTTTAATGCACTAAACCAAAAGTGCATAAGAAATAATCTTAGCATAACTAATGTCATCATTTACTAATACCAACATTAATACATCCTATTCAGCACTTGAAAAACAAGTGATTCCGGAATTAGTTATCCAATTCTCAATATGAGACAAAAATAACACTATTCAAGATAAGTTATGTCTCAAAATTTTATCCCAACTAAATCCGAGAGAAACTCATCCTAAAATTAATCTCTTATACCTATACCAAACGAGCTCCTTATAATAAATGATTCTTTAGTATTTTAATTGGTCCAACCGTCCATGTGATGTTACATTTCTGTCTGTGTTTTTCCTTGTCCTCCGTACATGTGATATTGGCGCTACTGCAGTTCAATTTATCAAAAGTCTTGTTTGTGTGAATTCAGCGGTTGGGATGAATGACTTTTGCTTCACCGTGGAGAATCGTGCATCCCTACATGAACTGTAAGTTGAATTGAGCACATAATAATTATCATTTGGTTCGATAGGTTGGTTCCTGGACTGATAGAATTTCTTTCTCTAACTTTAGGGAGTAGCAAGTTTCAACAAGTGCCGAAGCAGCACGTTGGTGTGGATTTGGTGAGTGAAACAGATTCTTTTGGTTGTAGAACTTTTGGTGGACAATTTATGACCTACCATTCGATCAGGTTCTTATTGTGTTGGCTTTTCCTTCTATGATGTACGCCCACGCTTCAGTGAAAGAACAATGAAATCTTTAATGTCAAAATTTAGTGATCTATGGTTGGATGCTATATCACAGAACAAGAAAGTATCTGTACTGATTTTTTATTGACATCTGCGGTATAAACTTACTGCACATGTGGTTCGTACAGCAACTGCTTTTCTTCTTTTAAATTCTAGCAAATCATAGGATCTTAGCTTATGGATCAAATGAATACCTAATTCATGTTGCTGCAGCAATTTTCAAGAGTATATGCCATGTCCCACATAAGACATGATGGGGCTAGCTATAAATTATGCTGCAGAAACATATCTGCTTCAAAGCCAAATGGAAAGCTAAATCTCAAACGGCTTAGCTGGGTATCGGCAATTGGTTACAGACTTGTGGGTCGTTTGGTATGTGTTATAAAGATGATAAATCTTAGAATAAAATTTGGGTGTAACTTTATCTCTGTCTGGTTTGAGGCATTAGCTAGTTCTGTGATAATTTTATCCCTCCATTTGTGCTAAAATGGTGGGATTATATCTCATATAGAAGATAAGATAAAATAATGGTATATGGTGGGAAAATAATTTCATGAGATATTTTTGCTTATTCCAACTTGTGTACCAAATGATACCTTACAGTTATATTCTTGTTCCTATATTATTATGTAGGTAGGGCTGTAGATGGGCCGGTCTGGATTGATTTGGTTAAAAATATAAACTAAATCAGTTTAGATAGTTTTTTAATTATTAAAATTAAATTAAATCAACAAACTACATATTCGGTTGTTATCAATTTGGTTCGGGTTTTCGATTTTTAAGAAATATAATGATATTATTTTCTTTATTTTTTTCTACAATTAGAAAGTTCTTTTCACCCTTTCAGCTTATAATAAGTTATTATCCTTTTATTATTGGGGCTATAATTTTCTTGGATTATCGAGAAAATGACTTAAGATTTATAAGTTTTAATCAGGTGAATAAAGTTTACAAGGAATATAATTTTTAAAAAGTAAATCTCATAGCCGCTTTAGATTATGAGTTTAGATTTATATTGAATTTTTAAGAGATGGACATAAGGTGTGAAAATTATTATCCGTAGATACCAAAAAATTCAAAACAATAATTAAAGTATTTAAAATATTTATAAAGACTAACATATAGTATATATATAATTATAAAAATTGTGTATATAATTCATCAAAGTTAGATTTTTATTTTTCGGGTTTGTTTTTTTAAAATTTGAAAATTTTAATTTATAGTGTTTTTTTTTATTTTTTTACTTAATATACAATCAAATCAAATCAAATTTAAATACCTATCAATTTAATTTATTTTGATTTGAATTGGATTTTTAATCAAACTGTGAACCCCTCTAATTATATGATGTACATGGATTAAAAGTCGAAACAACACAAAAAATAAATTCTATCTAATCTAAAAATGTGCGTGGTTGTGGGTCAAACAACTTTGTTATCAAAATTGAACTTCAATTCTGAAATAGATAAGGAAGATTATATGAATCATGTTGCATTTTAAATGGTAAATTATTGGATTTAGGGATGGCAATGGGGTGATGCGGGTGCGGGGTGAGGCTGGTTCAAACAGATGTGGGGCGGAGGCTTCACACATATGCGGGGGGAGGGCGAGGTGAGGCTGATCTAAATTTAAAAATTATATTTTTGTGGGCAAGTGGTGCGAGAATTTCGTTTCTACATCAACTTATTATTCCACAACTTAGTTAGCATGCGAATAGTGTAAATACTTTTCCTATTACTTGATTAAAAAATATCAAATATATTGCTATTTAATTCGTAATATACTGTTGTTTCTATTTTTCTGTTTGAATTTTAGGGAAAACAATATTGCAAGTTGGTCTGCTATATTAAAAGAATTATAATGTTATTGATTTAATCTTATCTAATTAGAAGTTTACATAAAATTATTTGTGTAATTAGTAGCAGATTTTTATTATAGAATGTTGATACATTTTGAATAAATCCATGCAATTGAAGCTATAAAGTGTTTTTGTTATGATTTATGATCTTGTGGACTTATTTAGTTCTACCTTTAACCGAGAAAAGAAGTGGATATCAATGCTTTGCATAAAAAGTTTTCATTCATCCAAAATTATTTAACTTATAATCAATTTAAATTAGTATCAAAACTTAACATCGCTTAAAAACTGAAAAGAATTATAATATTTTATGGCTGTTTATGTGGGTGGGTTCAAGGTGGCAAGGAGCGGAGCAAAAATAATAAATTGTGTTATGCGGGCGGGGCGGATGGATTGCACTTTGCGGGTCTATGCGGGTTCACACCGCAACCGCCCGTTGCCATCCCTAATTGGATCATTATCACCCATAAATGAATAACGTTAGTCTTTTCGAATGGTGAATCACCGTAATGCACAATTATTGCACTGGGCTTAATGCATCTCGTGCAAACACTACGGCATATGAATCAAGCCAGGCGTATATATAAAAAAATCACTTAATATTTTTATCTTCACTAAAATTTGAATTTGAGAGACCTCATAGTTTTCAATCACTTTTATATCACATGGATCCTACTTTTGAATGCTAAATTTTCAGAAATACTTTTAAATTGTTATCTAACATAATTACAAAATATAGCTATCCCTTGATTTTAAGCTTTAATTTTGATAAATCTAATTCCTTCCTTCCTTCTCATATATATGATATAAATGATATATCCATATATGTTGTGTTTTGTGTATGTATTTTATATCACATGTATCATTATATATACACTCACATACATATGATATATGTACACAAATAATATATATTGTATATGACTGGCGTATATACATCTATGTGTGTTTGTGTGTATGTTATGGCATGTCTGTGCCGTAGTTCGAATATATATGAGGTTTAGAGAATGCATATATGACAGTTAAAACATGTATGCGTGTATAACTCAAATTATATGAATTATATATTTTAAATTAAAATATTGCTATATTTTGTAAAAAAATTTCATTATTTTAACAAAAAGTATCATGAAATTTCCCAATGTTATAGAGATTGGGCTAAAAATGACCTTTTATATTTAGGGATGGTAATGGGCGAGGTGACGTGAGTGCGAGCAAACCTAACCCGCCCCCCATCCCACCTCGCTCCGCATAGCATAATTTATTATTTTTCTATTTCACACCGCTCCACAATTTAACCCGCCCGCATAATATTATTATATTTTTTTACATATCCGAGAACAAACATTCCTAAGTACAATTCCTATGCCTGTTGCTTCTCAATGCAGTATTGTTCGAAGGAATCCAAGCAAATCAATGCGTATAAAATATAGCCAGAAAGATACGACACACTTGCCTAACTTCAACCCCAAAAGCTGGGATTTCTCATGAGGAAAGTGGGACGCTCAAGCCCATATAAACAAACCATCAATTCATTCCCAACCAATGTGGACTTTAACTCCACTTTAACACCCCCTTCACACCCAGCCGACCTACAGGAAGTGACTTGCTCAAACGAATTGACCAAGCCTCGATACTCGTAAAGATATGGTACATGCGCCTAACTCAACCCCAAAAGTCAATTTCATGAGTGATGATTGTCTGTTCATATAAACAAACCATCACTATTCTCAACCAATGTGGGACTTTAACCCACTCCTTCACACCTGTGCCCGGACGGAGTGTGGACTCGGAGCCCCAAACTGTGGAATTGACTCGCTTCCGATACTACGTAAAGATATGGTACATGCGCCTAACTCAACCCCAAAGCTGGGCCATGAGTGAGTGATTGGTTTAAGTTTGCATAAACAAACCATCAATCCATTCTCCAACCAATGCGACTTTTTTTTTTTTTTTTTTGAAGTAATAAGTCCCTACAGAAGTTTAAATAAAAGGGTGGAAGATGAAAACATTAAATAAGTCACACAACACCATGCCGACACCTAATTAACAATAAACAAAGTACAATTAAACAACAATGGCTCAAACGAAAAGCTAAGCCATTGATGACCACATGATACATGAAATGAATAACAAAAGAATAGGAGATCGGTAAAATACAAAGCTAAACCAAGTATTGTCACATTCCTGGGATTCAACTCCACCATTGGTGCACAAAGCACTCTTCATCTATCAATTTCCCATAGTCATATCTTTTACATAAGTAATGCTTAAAATTGTGAAAGCATATTAAAAAAAGAAAAAAAGAAGGGGTAGCCTCTGGCCATACCAAAAACATTTAACTTTAATTTCTCACCCGCAGCTATGGCCGCGAAATTAATCCATACTCCATGAGAAGATAATGAAGCGGACAAACAGAGTGTGTAGTTAACTCGCAAAAGTCGATTAAAAATAAGAAAAGAGCACAAGAAAATTTTGAGAAAATATGAATGGGTATGGAAAAGAAATTTACTTACGTAACATCAAACTGGGAATAAAGAATTAAATTCGCCCGCATACCCGCTCCGCCCTATGATTTAAAAAAATATACGCACCCGTTCCGCCCGCCCGCCCCCAAAAGCTTTTTAACCCTAACCTACCCAATCTATTCTCTATTGTCATCCCTATTTATATTTAAGTGGTTATAATTGTTATATAAAATATATAAAGTTTTAATAAACTCCTACTCTAAATAAATAATGACCAATTAATAGTCTATTCAGTTTTTTATTAATATATTTTGAAAAAAATATATTTTTATCTTATAAATTTACTAAAGAAACTATTATAATGAAGCCCATGAACTATGGAAAAGAGTTTGATGGCTAATAGGAAAATGAGTTATACAAATATTAAATTTTATATAAATATAGATGTAAATTGAAATCGAAAAGATATATATATCACAATTAACTATATTGGTCAATTTCACTGGTAATGTAATTTTTACATTACCATGTATATAAGCCAGTATTTCCTCAATTCCACCATTCAAAAGGGGAAAAGAAAGATAAAAGAGCGAAAACCCTAGCTTACCCGATATGTCAAATTCACCGGAATCTCCATCTGAACATAACGAAGAAGCACCGGCAGAAGAATTTCAGAGCAGACCATCACCCTCCTGCTCCTTCCGATGAGGTAATCCATGAAAATGTATTCATCACCAGAAATACCAATTATGTATCTTTGAATAGGGCTGAGCTGTGAATTAATTAGTGTTCTATTGGTCAATATTCAGTGGGAGACTTATGTTTGTTGCAATTTATTTACTTTATTGGGCAATGCAAGAGCTAAAACATGATTTAAGGAATTCTGGTCGCAATGATGCCATCCACGTGCTAAATTCCTGTCAACTCCATATCTAGAAGTTGATATATTGTGAGGGAAAATGATTCTGCTTACGATTGACAAAGGGCCATTATCTTCAATATTGTAATAATTCCTTCATCGCAAAGACTGTGTTTGAATTCAAGACAGTGATTTATATGTTGTATTTATTAGTTATAGTGAAACAAGAATATTTAAGTAGTAATTGAAAAGTGATTTTATAAGGTTGACTTTTTGAATGTGAAAGTTGCATTGATATGGAAGTGTGACCAATATTTTGATACGTTCCAAAATGGAAAGGGTGACATATATAATTGAGTAGTTGATAGATTACACCTGCATTTGTCTTAGTTTTTCTTATTTTCAATTTGTTTGGCTTCTTCTCAAGGCATTATGTTTTATTCTGCAGCTGCTTGATATAACAACCACAGTTGATCCTAGTTATATAATATCTTTTGATCCGGAAACTCCTGCCAGAAAATGTGAAGTATGGAGAGATATGCAAGATAACCACATCTTCTTCACCTGTCGAAGGAGACCAGAGCTGACTATTGATGAGTCTGAAAAATATGAAGAATCTGAAAACTTGTTGAACAATCAGTAGATGACAAGTTCTCTTGTCAAAACGAGCGGCATGATGTGGCAGCAGGAGAAGAGGCTTAAAGAGTTTGGCTGCATTTTATGGGATCTAGTGAAGCAGAAACTCATGCTGAATTCATGGTATTAAGAACTTCTACTTGTCTAGCATCTTTATCTTCTTCAGTTGACTGGAGGAAGAAGTGGGTCCTTTCACCCCTTCTTTTCTGTTTTTGATATTTATGTTACAATTAAAGCAGAAATCTTCTGTTCATTATTTATAGTTATGGTTAAAAGATTTTATACTTCTTCCCAATCAAGGCATTTTGAAGGCTTTGCAAAAGGAGGCCGTCCTATTTCCTAGTTGAAGCTCTGGTTAAGAAGCATTTATTCTGAAAAGACTTAGGCCTAGGTTTAGACACTGAATCTCTGGTGCCAATATTTTCAAGAAAGAAGTGGAGGCTTCTATGTGGATACTGGCATACGATTTTTTCCTTTTCAGATGGTTGGTGCTAGGTGTGTACTCCTGCTGCTATAAAAAATAGAAAAGTGCTTCCAACAGCTTAGGAAAGACACTTCCCGACAAAAGATCAAAGATCATAAACTGGCTCAAGGGAAAAAAGGATCAAAATACTGTTAATTGTATCTAGTTTGATTCATAAAAATTTACTATTTGTACTCATTCTCCTTGTCTTTCTCTATTTGATAGTTGCGACTCCCACGGTGTGTGTGTGTGTGTGTGTGTTGAATTATCTCTTACTGGTTGGAGGATAGCTCATGCACATGTTCACTACTCAAGTCTTTAGAGGGCTGATTAAGTCTCTATTGCAGGTTGAAAACTTTGCTCTTGGAAGTGCTTTTGGAAACTCTACGGTCTCTAAATCTGCACGGATTACTGTAAGTCTTCCTTGATTCTTCTGTTGGATCCTTCTTCTTTTCAGAGGTTTGCTTCATTATATTCGTTTAGGTATTCTGATGACTACATAGAGCTCAACTTGAGAGATGGTAGAATTTATATTTGACGAAGTCATTACGTGTAAACAGGAAATTAGCCTTGGTATTATTGGGAACCTAGCTTGCCATGATACAGCCATGGAAAAAGATCACTTCTACGGATGGTCTGATTGGAGCAGTATTGCAACAGTTGTTTCTAGATGACACACCATGTCTCTGTGAAGCATGCCGGTATAATATTAATTTATGATGGAATTAATAACTGATTCTGCCCTGATATTTTTTTCTTGTTGCTAATATCAATAACTTACTGAGGGGTATAACTTAGAATCGTATTTTTTTCTACCTTCTTTTGGTTTTGGTGGTGGTGGTGGTGGTTTGAGGAGGAAGGGAGGGGGGCAACATAAATGAGGTAATATTTATATTACAGTGCTATCATGTGGTGAATATCATTCTTATGCTTGTTACTGTTAATCTGGAATCATTGTTATGTTTGTTACTGTTAATCTGGAATCATCATTACGCTTTGCTAAGGGTCGCGTTTGGTAGAGTATAAGGGCATAATGCTAAATAGGGTGTATTAGTAATGCTTGTGTTAGTTATGAAGAGATTATTTCTATACATTGTTTGGTTTGATGTCTTAAAATAATATTTATTGCATAATTTTTTTAAAAAATTTATTTATAAAAATACTTTTCTACAATAAGATAGAAAGGACGGAAAAGTTTGAAGGCAATTGTACTTACTATGCTAATGCGTGCATTAAAACCCATTGCATTACTAATACCATAGTTTTTTTATGTATTAGTTATACATAGCCTAATACTATTATACATAGGTTGAAAAAGTGTACCAAACTAGGTATTAGTAATACACGAAGTTAATGCATGCATTATTTTTCTAATGGCGTTATCAAACAACCACTCTGTTAATCTAGAATCATCATTATGTTTGTTACTGTTAAGTATTACCTTGTTTATTTTTAATTGCGACCCACAGTATATCCTTGTGAAAGTCCTGTACCTTGGACTTGATGATCCCAGTTCAGTATAGTAATGCATGGAAATTATTTTCCTTTTCTGAGAACATGTGATAATGCATCATAGTTTCCTGTAGCCTTAGCTTATCTCCATCAAATTTTTCTTATAGTTGGCATTGCCTACAGGCTAGCTTTATTTCTTCCAAGCGACTTAAAGTGTTTTTTTTGGTGGAAGCACTGCAACCTGAACATATTTTATGTCGTATTTTATGGATTGTAGAGAACACTTTGAACATCCAGCTTCTTGAGAAGGTAGCAAATGATTTTGGTCAATTTTCCATGTAGCTTTTCATTTTTCGATATTGGCTTCTAGCTGCTTTCGACTTTCTTGAATCTGGGGGTCTTGCAATTTTCAAAGTTGTATATATGCTCCTTATTGGAATTTGTTTGTATTATCTCTGACTTCCACCTCTCATGTCATAAATGCCTCCTTCCAAAGACAAACTTGCGAGCACTAGATACTAAAGGAGCATAATCACTGTTACTGTGGTCACCATGATCATTTTTCTACTATCACTGATTCAGAGACGACACACTTTAGCCCGACTGCTTTTCTGTTCATAGTTTTCCTGAATCACCAGAACCATCAAGCTCTTAATCTCCGTCTGGAATTTATCTATTCAACAGAGTGTTTATTTAGTCTTTTCATTGGATAATATTTAACCTTTTACCCCCGGGGCTTTGGTTTAGTGGTAAGAGCGCAACTCGTGATGTCTAGGTTAGTTGCATGTCACGTGCCTGAACTCTTGCTGCACAAGTCTGATATTTAAGTGGAGAGGGGGCTGATCCTGTCATTCATTGAGTTTTCAAACTGTGCGCTCTGTCCTGGCATTGCTCGGTTGTCAAAGTGAATATCGCTATTCTTTCCTCCTATAATTTTGATGTTATACTTCTCCTTTCTGATCTTGTTAATCAATAATGTTGCTAGTCGGGCTGTCATAGATTGAACATGGACAAATATGTAAGGATGCACACACACACATATAAGTGGGACTCGATACTTGAGATAAATCATGAAGAGAAAACATTGGCATTATTTACTTGAGATGTGCAGACACTAAATAGAAGTAGGGCAGGGGAAATATATAGTTGATATAGATCATGAATATCGATAATTAGAATTAAATGATAGACTTTAGTCAAAGGTGCTGAAGGAATGGAAATAACTCGTCTGCTTTATGCTGGTGATTCTCTGGTTTTCGGTGAAGTTGAGGTGGACCAAATCAGACATCTTAGGACAATCCTAACTTTTTTGAAGCTTTGTATGCTTTACATGTTCACTGGGGTAAAAGCTTTCTTTATCCAGTTAATGAATCTGTGGCACGTGTTCTTTTGAATCTTAGGTATTAAATGGCTAATGCCTAGTTCTACCTTGAGATGTTGAGCAGCTGGAAGATTGTAGGGAATAGGGTAGTGAAATCCGAGTCAGATAATGGTGATATCCTAGACAATTAGCTGAACAGGATTCGGGATTGGTTGAAGAGATAAGGATGCTAAAGCAAAAACTGACAGAGATGTACTAAGCCTGGTTGAACGGAACGGTTGTACCAGCCTGGATTTGCTAGAACATTAGCCTTCCCACAATCCTGGTACCCCACTGCACCCTTAGAAATGACCCCCTATTGTACTCCAAGTATCCCCACTTCACCGTCCTCAACCGGCTCTCTCTCGCTCAAAAGTCAAACAACGAGCCACAACTTAATGCCTGTGATCCCTAATATTACTCTCCAAAACTTTCAGGGTCTCTAATTCATACAAGCATACTCCTTAGAATGTGTTCCTACTGAGACTGAAAAAGCCTGACAAGAATGTGCAACAAGAGATGGTCAGAAAATAAAGAGCCTGGAACAAACCATGAGAAACATGCAGGGCCTGGAGGTCAAGAGTGTTTCATGCAAAGATCTATGCATGTTTCCCATTATAACTTGTCATCCGGTTTCAAGACCCCCTAAGTTTAGCAAGTATGATGAGCACGGTGATCTCGTGACCCATTTGAAGAGGTATTGCAACCAATTGAGGGGATCAGAGGCAAAGAAGAATTGCTCATGGCCTATTTTGGGGAAGTTTGACAGGAATTGCCTCAAAGTGGTGCATTGATCAAGACATGTCCCACTGGCTTGTTCGGGACATGGCTCTGACTTTGCCCAAATCGCCCTCTCGTCAACATAAAGAAAACCTACGCAAAAACTTCAGAGAATATGCAATCAAATAGAGAGAGCAGGCTGCTAGGGTCAAACCGCCAATGAAATAGACCGAAATGATTTGATTATTTTCTCCAAGCTCAGTAGCGTGATTACCTCCATTACATGTTACTGCCAGTGGTAAACCTTTTCATCAAGGAAACTAAGATTGAAGATTTAGTTGAAAATGGCATGAAGTCAAAAAAATTGTGAGTCAAGCAGCCCTCAAAACCACCACGCAAGCAATTCAAGGGGTGAAGAAGGGTGTGTGACAAGATTCATTGATGTTCTGTAATTCTCTGCTAGATAGACTAACTGATGATCTACAATTCTCTATCAACATTTTCGTTACTTTAATTCTGAAAATTGCTACTGATTCCTAGGAAATGCGGTATACGGATAGTTTATTTTCTATTCAACTGTTCTCTCCCAAAAACTTTTTCTCCTTTTTTTTTTGAGTAAGGTAACTGCTGTATTATCAACAATGAAAGTTGCACCAAAAGTACACTTTCGTAAGTAATTACAGGTGATAGTTAAGAAAAGCAAACCTACCACCTAATCCCCTCATATACATTCTAAAACTCTAGCAATTCCTTTGATTCCTGGGGCAGAACACATGTACACACCAAAAATAAAAGAGTACAATACAGTTCATTTTCATTTTCTGGAAAGTGACACTCCGGTCTTCAAAGCATCTTTGATTTCTTTCCTTCCAAACTGTCCACCATATGCATGCTGGGACAATCTTCCATCTCTCCCTATGTCTTGATGAGTTGCCATCCCTGTTCCAACATGCTAGGGTTGCTGCAGTATTCCTAAGTACAAACCAACTAATCCCCTGAAATATAAGAAGAATTGTCATAGCTTTTCTGTTACTCTGCAGTGTAGGAAAAGATGGTTTATTGTCTCAGCTTCTGTCTCACAAAAAAAGCATCTTGAGCATAAGGGAAGACCCCTTTTCATCAAGTTATCCTGTGTTAACACAGCTTGTCTAGCTACTAACCACACAAAACAGGCCACCTTGTATGGAATCCTGACTTTCCATATCATTCTCCAAGGCCAGTAACTAACCTGAGAATTAGTGTTGCGGAGTTATTTGTAGGAAGACTTTATGGAGAACTTACCATGTTTGTATTTGGCCAATGACCGATCACCATCGATAAAGAAGAATCTTTCTAAATCACTTCGTGTCAGCGGGCCTTCAAGCATCCGAAATACGCCGGATTGAAAATGACATAGCTGCTCGGGAGTAGAAATGACGACTCCTTCGTAAAACAAACTTATTCAAGTTCTTTTTCCCAAAGAAGTCCCGCTCCGACCGCCCGACGAGTCATCTACTTAAAAGGACCCTCCCCTCCATTCCACTATTCTCGATCGAATTAATTGTTTTCCGAACGACCGAGTCATACGAGATTAAAACCGATGCTTCCTTGGTGTGGAACATGGATTAGCATTATGTCACTCCTACAAGTGATGACCCACCAGATTGCTATGTACCTGACTTAGAGATCAAATATAATATGTTTTTTTCCATTCCTCATGAGCCACTTATTTCTCCGAAACAAGAGATTAAAGTCATCTTCCTCCTCTTTTTCCCAAGAAGTCGACTAGCGTTACACCATTGGGATACTAATAAAACTTGAGTACATATAGGATACACCTAAACCTTTGGGGGCTTCCGCCTACACACGGAAGATTGATTGCTCCGAATACGAGTCTTATATACTGTGGTTACTTATCACCTCATATTGATAAAAAGTCTGTGAGAACAATTTTTATGAAAATAAAGAAAGAATTTCTGGTCATAAAAACGGAAAGGCATGAATTGCGCAGTCTGTCCTCTCCATCAGAAAAATCCTTGAACTGATCTAGTGCATTATATAGTTCTAGCAGCCTCTCCACTTCCCAATCATTAAATCTCCTCCTGAAGCTTAGATTCCATCCTTGATTATCCCTGACTTCAGAAATAGTTGCAGTCTGCTGTTGATTCAAAAGGTATAAATCTGGAAACATACTTCTCAGAGGGTGTGGTCCCAACCAAACATCACTCCAGAAGGATGTCTTGCCTCCATTGCCTACTTGTATCTCTGCCAAAGAATTGGCCATTGGTTTCTGATTGTTCTCCATAAGGCCAACACCACATGGTTGTTCCCTTTCTTGGTTATCCAATGATTCTCCACTCCATATCTGGACATGATGGTTTCTTTCCAAAGACAAAGTTCCTCTGAGGCATATCCCCATAACCATTTGAGGAGCAGGCTGTTATTCCATGTTTTCAAATTCCTAATACCCAAGCCACCTTTCTGTTTGCTGGCAGTGACTACCTCCCAGTTTACCAAGTGGTACTTTTTGGATTCACAGTTGCCTTGCCATAAGAAATTTCTTCTGAGTGCATCCATCTTTTTGATAACCTTTGTAGGCATGGAGAACAGAGACATCATATAGGTTGGCATGGCATCAAGTACACTATTGATTAGAGTTACTCTACCCCCAAGAGATAGATATTGGCTCTTTTAGATAGTTTCCTTCTCATTTCTCCAACATCCCATTCCAAATATTTGTAGACTTGCTTTGGCTCCAGTGGAGCTGCCCAAATATGTGATAAGTAGATCTCCTACCTTTCCACCCAATATGTTGGCCAGGGAATTTATTTTTGAAACTTCATTGATTGGGAACACATAACTCTTTCCCCAGTTTATATGTATAGCCCAAATACTGCCTCAAACAGTATAAAGATAATTCTCAGGTGCTTCACTTGATCCCTGTTTGCATCACAGAATATTAGGGTATCATCAGCATATTGAAGATGGGAACTATGACATGGATAGACTTCCAAATACTTCTACCAATGACTTCTCTAGAAGTAGCAAAAGGTTGAATTTCTTTTTGTAATATAAAGATTATTTTATTATTACCGGCATAGCAACTGTAGTTGAAAAGTGCAATTCAAGGATGGTAGAATGGTGGTATCTAGAAAGAGTATCTGTCCGATGGATAAAGTCATTGAGTTCCTAATCTGTTAGTTTTGTTGAAAGAGATCTAATACCATCTTTTGTCCTTCTGAAATGTTCTTCTATTATTTTTTAATGATCTCTGTGTTGCTTTCTTTACTATTATTGCTCAGCATTTGCATTTGATGTAATTTTTTCTTGTCTACAGAGCATTAATCTTCTCTTAGCAATAGCAGAAAGTAAGCAGGATGTGGTTGCTATACTTCTACCACCACTGATGAAGTTAGGCCTCCACGATTCTGCTGATCTCCTATCTGTCGAGATAAGCAAGTTAACAGAAGAAAGACCACCTGAAAGGTCTGGTCCTTTCTTATCTTGTGCTGGCCTTTGCAAGGAGGAGCTGTTGAATTTATTCTCATTCACTGCTAATATGACGCTTACTGTTGCATACATATCTTCAAGACTTGATTCCTTGGCATGTTATACTTTTCTTTAATATTTTTCCATGTTAAACTTTATTCTTATCGTGTGCAGTCAATTGACTTTCTACTTCTTGGAGTTCACATTACAAGGTTTTCTTTGTGCAAGAATTGGGAAATATATAACATAGTAACAGATTGTAGTTCATCATTTTTGCAGTACATAGAAATGGATTGTAGTTCATTTTCGTATTCTCATCCTCCTCTTCCCCCCCACCCCACCCCTGGCCCTCATCTGTGGTGAACCTGTGTGGTTGCAGTTCACTGATCAACTGATGTAGTGGTTATGTGCTCCATCAGGTATTCCATTCTAGATTTGATTCTTCAGACGGTTGAAGCACTTTCTGTCATTGATGATTATTCACAAGAAATCTGCTCAAACAAGGAACTCCTCCAACTACTTGTTCAATTGATCAAGCATCCAGATAAAGCTGAGGTATGCTGTTAACAGCATGCAGAACCTTCTCATTTTTATCCTTATGTATCTCAAATTGAGCTAAAGATCAGCGAATAGTTGGTGTAGAAATATTACTGCAATATTTGAGTTCTTAAGCGGAGGCTATTTTCTAACATGCACCTGCAGTTTGCCAATCCTTCCGTTACTGCTTCAGTTTTGACAGCAAATATTCTGACTGATGCAACTGATCTAGCTTTGAGATATCACAGGGTGAGAGTTCATTCTTACACAACATATGCTAGTCTGATTTCATACCTTAGTTTATGTCAATTTATTGAATCAGTAATGACACTTGGATCATTTCAGACATGCTTTTCTTACAGGGTCTACTTGATGTGTTTCCTTTTGCTTCTGATGATATCGAAGCACGAAGTGCAATTTGGAGCATTCTTGCAAGGTTAACGGTTCGAATTCAAAGAACTGATATGAGTCCGTCAAATCTGCACCAGCATGTCTCAGTTCTCACAAGCAAGTCACATGTGGTTGAGATGAACTTTTAACTACCATGTTGATGATTCCAGTGAAGACCATAGAAGTTCCACCAAATTAACAGCAAGAATGCTTGCTGTATCCTTCTTCATATATATATATATATATATATATTTATTCATAAGTATTTTTCCTTTTTGGAGATAAAGAATTTTCCTAACAAAGCTAATTATCTGTTGGGATCCTCACTAGTATCCATGTTTCTTTTTCTAAACTGATGTTACCTTCTGGTAGTATTGGAATGGGATATGCCTGAGTAGAGTGCAATTGATATGGAGGATTCCCATAGCGGACGCCAACCAGTTTGGGATTGGGGCATGATTGATTGATTTATATGTTTCCTTCCGAATTCTGTTTTCTTTCATTGTTGAATAGCTAAATGGAATTGTTGAAATTTTTAAGTCGAGGAGAACTTTTTGAGGATCACATGAAGGGAACTCTTTCTATGGAGGGATGCTATGTGAATGAAAGAGATGTTGATAAAATGTTGCACTATTGTTGCAAATACACCAAGTAAGACCTTTTACATTCTATCCGGTTACCATCCTATATGGAATTCGGACATGCTTGAGAATTCTTATTCCTGTTTGGCGATTTGACTATATTTGGTTTCAGCTCCATCTATTGTTCCACTGCTGTTTCATAAACCAAATTCAGAATTATCTTTGCTCCATTTGGTGGTTGTTAGGTTACTACTTTATATGAAAAGAGAAAAATATTTGCTAAGCTGCTAATACAATCTTCATTTCAATGTAAATGGCATACCCTGTTCCCACAGGTCTACTGCAGAAGAACTCATGAACGATCCAACTATTTACAATCTTAACAAGATGAAGTAAGATGCATGCTCATCTATCATTTATCTGGGCAATCTGTAATTACAGCAAAAACGGAATCATCTCACTTCAGGACATCTCTCTGAAAGGTTCCATGGAGAATGTGTGGTTGACTGATGTTGTAGATGTGGCACACTACACAAGTGTTGGCTTGGTTTAGTATCCTTGAGAAGCTCTCCTTCTTCACTCGTAATACATGGTGCTGATTGATCGAATGAGCCTTTGTCCCAGCTTGGTGTTTAGGTATCTGGCTTCCAGCCGCATGGGAGTAATGACTGACAACTACAGGCAACTTAATTAGCTTATCGCCATTCCACCCAACAATGTAGAATAGTTCCAGAGCGTTGTGCAGTCTGCCTAACTCGCTGTTTAGTTGATCATTCAGATGCTTTTTTTACTTGGTCACGAATAATGGCTATCCTATGTCAGTGGTGTGTTGATTATCTATGATGAATATGGGAGGACATTGGTATAATGTTCTCAGAACCCACTTAGCTGCATGGTGCTTTGTCTTTTTGGGTTACTCTTTGCTGGAAAGAAAAAGCAAGAGTTTGCCCTCCAGTATTCTTCTTCTGTTGTCTTGTCTCTACATCCTTGGTTGATTTTTATCCTGAACAGATTTTAAACTTGTTTCTCTGGTCTTCTATGAGAAGGAAATGGTTTCACGCTTGTTTGTTTATACCTTAGAATTCTGATTTTGTTGGTGGTCTATGCATAGAGCGAACTCTTGTTCTTAAAATAAACGTCTTTAGATTTTATGATTGTTTGGCCATGACCATGTATTTTCAAAGTGTTTTCAAGAGTGTCAGGCGCGACGTATAAAAAACACACATCGCGTTAAAATAAAAGCTGTCAGATTCATAAAGTAAGTCTCGCAATTTGTACTAAGTCCCTACGTAAAAGTCAGAAGTTCCTGGATGTAAACGTGAAGCCAACGTTTAAATTTGATTTTTATTATTTTAGAAGTATTTTTTTTATAAATAATATTTTTATTACTGGTATAATAATATTTATACTTTATGCTATCATGTTTTTATATTGTAATCACTTTTTCTAGAATATATTATTAATAAAAACAGATCTCAGAGAAAACGACAGTTATAAATAATTTTTCTAATGACACTTAAAACGACGGAAAGAAATTTCATAGCCCTATGTTCTTGAAAAATTTTATTTATATTTTTATATTTGCTTTTACCAATATTTATCCTTATCCATTCTTTGAAAATACATGTAAACAATAATCGCTGTAAATATTAGTTGAGAATTATAAAGAACTACTAAACACACCCATTTAAATGATTTACGATTTTATTTGCAGATTATCTCGCTATTTTTTTCTATATTAGGATCTGTTTGAATTTATTTGCAGAATTATTGATATTTTCACTTATTTCTTCAGTAACGAAATTATTAAATTAAAAATAAATGGTATATACGCCTTATGTATCCATAAGCATTTACGTTCCGTGTCTCGAGTAGCTTACACTCGCCTCGTGCTATGTAAAACATCCCGCCCGCGCTCCCGCTTTTGAAACAGTGACATGATTTAACCTAAGACTTCAAAAAGGTTATGATTTGGTTGGGTGAGAATTTCACTAGTTACCCTATCGCGGCTGAATATTTCTGAAATAACGTCTTTACGGCTTTACCTCGTCGTCTATGCTCGCAGAATCGGGCATGAGGAGACAATTTTCTTGTTGGTAGTGGGGATTTCAAGCTGGTTTTTTCTCATAGGTTAATCCAAAAGAGAAATTTGCAAAAATTGTGATACTATGGAGTATGATCACTACACCCCTCGGCCTAAACAATTTAAGGTGACCAAAGTTTTACTCAACTTGAATAGAGAAACTGAGAATTTATTACTATTAGTTTACACAATCAGTGCCAACTGTACCCCAGTTACCAACTTGATTTGTCCTGATTCTTTCTGTGTTGTCTTATTAGGGTTATTTTGTCATCAAAGATCTATAAACTCTTCTCCTGAGTCTCTGTTCCGCAAGAGCTAATAACACCACTAGTGACACATCTCTACTCCTACATTTTTTAAACTTCTTCTTTGTGTCATAGCTGAATATTTATCCGCTCGGACATTTCCATGATACCCGAATAAATTCTATCACCACCTAAATCTGTACCTGAGGCACCAGCAGCAACTCGTAGAACATCCTCGATCAAGGCAAAGTTTCCCAGAATGTCAACATGGGCTCCACTCTCTGTGCCTCTCCCTTCTAGAAAACTAGCTGGTGGCTTGTGCTGGTATTCTCTTACGTAAGTAGCAAATGTCCGAGGGGTTGAAACGTGTCTTGCCTCGCCATCCTTTTTATGACATGAAGCCAGCGCTCAAGACTGGTACGCTCTCATCACCATCGACAAAGCATACCCACCACTACAAACTATTATCGCTTCTGTCTGCAGAGATATCAATTTGAAGAGGAATGCTCTTGCATCTGTCAGAAGGTGACATCTTGTAGACATATGATCTTTCGGTGGGAATTCCCACTCCATATGAACAGAATATTTCCATATCCGGAGCATCTGGCAAGCTGAAAAAGGAGTTGACTATTAACATTCTAAGAAACACAAGGGACCTAAGTGAAGCACGCTTCCTCATTAGCACATGATTGACTTATCGCACTAGGTATGAGGTGCATTTGATGAAACAATAGAATGGGGATAGTAGGTTCCCATTTGTTCACACTTTTACATGGTTTCATGGATTTGGACTAGAACTATAATGACTATACTTTGGGTCTTCTAAGTTCTCTGCTAATCCATGGGAGAAGTGTGCCTCAGCACGTTGCATCGTTTTTGGTGCTACAAACCTGAGAAGATCTATTAGAGTTCTTGCTGTGTAGGCTTTATTTTCAGTCAGTCTCTTGATTCTCTCTCGACTCATCCCATCATATTCTGTCAACAACTCTTCACGTGATGAGCTGGAAATGGGCGCGCTTTCATACACGATTTCCTGTTATAAAACCATTCATTCCATTGTTAATCACATTTAAAGGGAATAAGATCAAGAGTGTTCTGTCAAATCAACTACACAATTCATAGAGAATTATATATCATCAGAAATGTCCAAATGCAAATATAAGATAAAAAGGTAAACTATAGCTTTTTACCTTGATCACAAGAGAGCCAGTGCAAGGTATCTCAGATGCTACCTTCCCAAATGATACTAATCTTCCGTATTTTGCCAGCTCTTTTACCTGGATACTCCTCCAAGTGTCGGTATGATTTACATTGTTCTTCTTTGAAGAGTGAATGCAGGTACCGCCTCTCTGCTGAATGACACACATTTCCTTCTTCTGGGACTTATCTCTAGATCGCCCAGACCGCTCTCCTCCTTTCGGTAGCAAGGAAATGACAGCGTCCCATGTTCGAATTACCTCATAACATGTTGAAGGGTTTGAAAACCAAAGGTCTCCGAGTCTATGGTACCAGGAGCCATGGCTCTATGAAAAAGTAATCAAATTTCAGCTTCATCGGTGCCTTCAATTTTAAACCCAAGGAAATATAGTGACAGAAAACTTCAATGAATAATTTTTAAGCACTGAATGAACGTATGTTTCAAACAGTAGATTAAATTTCCTTCAAATGAAAAATTGGAGGTGCTACATGCAGAACTACTTCTCTGAGATCTATAGATGACAATTGCTATCTCAAAACCAAACTAACTAGTGACAGACCAACCTATATACATAAAACAAAGAGCAAAGGGCATTTGTCTTTGTCTATCTCTCATTTATATGTGATTGCGAAGCAAACAGACCATGCAAATGACACTTCGCAGCAGAGTGAAACAATTTCTTTACTAAAAAATGGAACCTCTCTAGGTAGATGCTACCGTTAAGAAAAAACTAAAAAGCATAAGAGAGGATAATGCTGGATGAATTACAAGACAAACCTGATAAATGCAACATCTTTTCCCTCAGCGGACAATATATTAGCAACAGCCTTGGAACTCAAGAAATGCCGGACCGATATTCATGATTGCTTGATGTGCTTGGCACACCAACCTGGACTACCACCCTCCAACAGGGGGAGGTGCTTCAACCCATTTAAGGAAGTGGAGAAAATAGTTGACACCCATCAGAGGAGGCACTATCACCACCCTGTGGCCATTTGTCATATACAAAAGCTCAATCTTCTTTTAGCCTGCTAAGAGATTGGTCTCTGATCTGCTTGTTTCCAGAATAAAATTCAAAAATGCATCAGCATAACCTCTATCTAAATTCAGACAAGTGACGATGTTCTCATGAAACCTCAAATTATTGAATTTCCTCAGAATTTTCAAGCCAACTGAAGGAAGAAACTATTTTTTTAAATTAGATATAGATATGTTCTTTTGAATAACTACAACTACTACCGTAAATGGAGTGACACGGACAGTGAGGATTCATATGGCCGGCCCCAACTTGCTTGGGACTGAGCATCATTAATACAAAAACTACTGCAGAATTATAAACTGATTTTTGTTGAGCACTAATATGAAGTGTAAGTCGAACTTAACGCGATAATGCAGTGGAAAGAAACATATTTTTCAATCAAAACCCAAAAAGAAAAAAAGGAAAAGGAAAACTTGCTTAGTAAATGATGATAACAGTGGCATTTACTGCTACATGTTTGACTAAGATGTCCTGAATGACTTAAATGAAGAAACTATATTGTATACCTCTGTATTTTTGGAAGGATAGCCTCCAGTCATAAGAAGCCATGTATATATTCTACATAGCCAATCTTCGCCAAATTTTCAATAAGAATGGCCCAAACAAAATAACCAGGAGCAAAATAATCAGCTGCTACTAATCCTGTCACTGCACGCACTCGAATCCCCGGTGGATCAAGCCCTGTTTCATTATCCAAAGATAGGTGCTCCAATCCAACATAATGGCCTAGTTCAATTGTGAAAGTTTTCAACTGATAGTAAACTCTCAACAAAATCTAAGCTTTCTGATTGAACCAAAGCTAGTTCCAAGTCTGCAAGGTTAATTTCGCATATGATCACTGAACTTTACTGTTATAGTAGGTGAAATACAATTACTTAACGTGACAAAACATAACTCTGTAACTTTACTGTTATAATAGAAAAAGTTCAGCCATTATAAAGTACAATTACGAGCTTTTTAACTGAAACAACTTAAATATATGCTGTGGAAGCTGTAATTATAATGGATGTTGGCGGCAGAACTGTCCTTCCAATGGATCCTCGGATTTAGATTGTACTCGTTCTGATTATTAGACTCAAATAGTGCAGCATTGTTATTATTTTACCGTTATAATGGATAAAGTTAGTGATCACCCGTGAAATTAACCGAGTCTACAACACAAACTCCTTTGAATATTTCACCAAAGCTACCACCCCAAAGTCTCTTACGAAATAAGCCTTCAGAACAAGGCCTGCCTTCCCAAAGTTCAAGACCTCCAGTTACAATCCCAGGCACCAAAACAACAGGGTGATGAGCATTCAATCCTTCATTTTTCAGCCTAGTCCCAGGTGATTCAGGAACTTTAAGTCCTAGCAGATTGGCAGGCAAAAAATTGCATAGAAATAAAAGTAGCCACCAAGTTATGCACAAGTACCCAATTAGCCAACAGCAGTTATCAATACACTCCATTCCTTAGGCTGCCTGATGGTTTTCTTGTACAGCTTCTCAATAACCTTTTCATAAGCAGGAATAGCATTTTCTTGGTTTTTGTCAACATGGGATTTGGGAGGGGATTCATATGATTGAGTGCCTACTGAAGAACACTTCACTGGTTCAAGAAAAACAAAGCCTCCAAAACTGGAAGAATTGAACTCTCAAGATTCTAACTTTACAATCTACATAGTTAGGAAATAGGACTCAAATTCACCTGCACACTCTATTAAGCTCTCTGCCGTTGTTTGGAAAACCCCATAAATCAAGAATGTTAAACTGATAGGAAGAGAGCAAACAATTTGAACTTAAATTCTAAGGAAACAAATGAAAACTAGCCAGATCTTGAAGTGATCATCATAGAGCTGAGCTTAGTTAAGTGAGCATGACACAACACCGAAGAGAAATTTTTAGCTTCTTTCTCATGAGAAATGGATTTTGTCGTCTTAAGTTTTTAACATTTTTCTTGTGTGATGAAATCGAGGGTCTTCTAAACAAAGACAGCTGTCTTGGTTAAAATTTGTCATCTATCACAATCGTCAACAATTCTTCGTCTACAAGCTTCTTAAATAAGTGACTAGTCAGGTTGAGCTTGAGACGACACCGAACCTTGAAATTATGGAAAAAAAATAAATAAATTCCCAACATATTTCTTTATTATTTATTCGAAAAAGGATTAAAATATTTTTAAATTTGTGAAATTAAATCAAAAAGGTTCTTTTATAGCTACAAATTGCGTTTAAGAGTGAAGATCACAACTAAAAAGCTGATATTGATAATAATAAAATACATGTTAAGAAAATTCACAGGTTAATCGATTATATAAATACGAAAGACACTACTCTCAATTATAGCGAAAAAACAATATATAAACACTTCTCTCAGAAGTTTAATAACTCACTAAAGTTATGACACTCAAGACAACAATATTTATCTAGATGTATAACTTTTGCTTCTTACTCTTTGATAGGATGAATAACAACGGGCGCAAATATTCTATTTATAAAATTAAACCGCGTGAAACGCGACTTCTAAAAGATCAATACGGCTTTTGCATGCCTTTACACTTTCCTCCTTCTTTATTTGAGTAACTTTGTTGACAAATTGAACTCATGTGCCACCTGACTAGTTGAATCAAGGGAAAGCATGGTGACGACGATGCCTGCGTTTCAAGCATGGTATTAAAAGTGTAAAGTGGAAGACAGGACCAACTTTGTCATCTACCCACCGTTAATCAGTGCAAAACACAACTTAGAGCGATTGAATAAGTAGCTCATGCCAGGTAAAAATATTAATATGGGGAGTTAAAAGAGTTGATTTGAGCTCAACTTAAGTTGGGTCTGAGTTTAGTTGGACTTGGGTTTCAAATTCAGTTATATCGTAATAAAGTTGAGCTTGATTCGTTCCGATATTATGCTAAAGTCGATTAAGCTCAGTTCGGTAGTATGATAAACTCAATTAGGCTTGATCGCTCAGCTCAATATCTGTGCCTCAGAAGATTTAAATTTCTTTTCTCTTAATAAAAAAATATTTTTAATTTTAAAAAAGATGCAAATAACAGGGCAACAACCTACTATATTTTGTGTACAATATGTTTTATATACTCTCTTTTTACCACACGTGATACGCTTTATTTTTAATCTGCTCTAAAAATAATGATATATTTCTATATATCGTATACGATACATTTTTTTTTAAATGGGCCTTAAAAAATAAATTATATTTATCTATATTTAGAAAAAGTTAACTCTAAATTTTTTAAAACTTTTTATTATTCTAATGAGACTTATTATACATCCACACAAATATCTATTGTTTATTTTAAATACAGTTTAAAAACTTTTTTTCTTAATTAAATTTGCAGACAATCAAATAACATCGTATAAAATAAGACTTAGAATATATATCAATAAAGAAAACATTATTTTCTATTTAAATATCACCATTAAAAAGAAAAAAACAACTAACATGAGAAATAAGAAGGTTTTACAAGTAGTCCGACCCAAAATTCAATGCACCACTTTTATTTGCATTCCTAAAAGCCTAAAAGCACCATCTCATTCAGAAGATTCACACAAAGTACATCATAGATATTCATTTTCTATCAGAATGGAAATTCAGATAAAGAAATAAGGGCTAGAACATGAGAGTCAATAGTTCAAGAAAAATATATGTCTAAAATTAGATAGATAAGCGTAATATACAAAAAATATCACGAGAAATAAATACAATTTTTTCAAAAAGAATAAAAAACTATGACTTTTAAGAATCATGGCTTTATGATTAAATATCAGCGTACAAATGATAACTACAACTGATATTGCCTTAATGTCTCGAAAAAGATGATAATTACAACTAAACCACTAAAATAAGTTAGTTGGAATGCGTTTATAAATTATATTTACGTGTTATGTTATAAATATTTATAACGAAAAAGGTTTAAAATATTTTTTTTACAAAAATTATATATTTTTTTTATTTTTTTTATTTTTTTTATTTTTTTTATTTTTTTTATTTTTTTTATTTTTTTTATTTTTTTTATTTTTTTTGTATTTTAAAATACATATTTTTTTTTTCAAACTCATTTTATCAATAAAATAAAATAATTTCTTATTTATTTATTAAACTGATAATATAGATTGTAATAACTTTATTATTAATTTTTATTTAAATTTAAAATTTAAAAAATTCCGTAATAAAATAAAATAATACACGTATAGACACAAGAGGATAAACAGAAGAAAAACAAAAATGAAGAGATAAAAAGAGGATCTGAGAGGAGAGCCTCAATTATCAGAAAATAGCACACGAGATATACTAAGGCGATTCGTTCCACTAATTCAGCCAACCCACAACTTCGTAAGGGCTGGTCTGGACATATTTTCCCTTCAAGTAACTCAATTCCAGCCACCCCATTAATAAGGAAAATTTGGGCCGGGGCGGAACTGGAACAAATAGGGCCGAACCTTAAAGGGTGAAGTTTGGGCCCGTCAACCCAGTAGATAGATTTAGAAGTAAGGATTGCAATGCATGAATTATTTTTTTATATTCAACTATTGATTTATTGTATTAAAAGTTAAAAAGAGATTAGCGTATATATAATTTAAACAAATGGTTTTAAAGAAAGGAGAGTGGTTTGTCCTACTAGTTCACGTGCCATTGATGTACATGCCTTTGTATCTTCACACTATATCTAAAATTTGAATATTATAAATTTAAATTTAAGATTCTACCATAATTTATTTACTATTGGGTTTAAATATATTGTTTGTATTTGTTTTGTGGACTTTTTGACTAGTATCTTCATCTCTATCCGTCAACTGCCACATTTACTGATATGATTCATTATTTTTGTTCACTTAATTATCAATGAAATGTTTAATAGACACGTATTTATTGAAGATTAAGTGTAAATAAGAAGTATCCTCAGATCAAATAGAAATTGGCGTTTTTTTTGTTTGTATTGTTTTTGTAAAATTACTATGGCATCTTTAAGAACAAGACAATATAATTAACGTAATATTAGAAGAGCATATTTTTCACTCATTTTCGAATTTTACACAATTGAATTTAATGAAAAATAATAACAACAATAATAATAATAATATATTTAGTTAAAATTTTTAAGTGAAATTTAAGTATAATTATAATTAAAGTCACTTATATTATTTATAAGATTACTAGTTTGTTAGCGTGCGTGTCTTGCGTGTTCCTTATATAAATAAGTAATAAATTTTTAAAATAGCATAAATAATATTTCTTTAAATTATAAATTTTCAATTGATAAATGATTATATTTTAGGATTTTAATCAATTAGTAGTTTTTCCTTCAATTTGTTCTAATGCTTGCTTCATTGAACAAAAAGGTCTAGAAATAGCGTTTGATTGGTAAAGTTAAAAAGCTTCTTCATTTTTATACGAAAGACTTAAATACACGACATATTTATTTCATGTTAATTATTACAAACTTTATATTACTACATTGTTAACAAATTAATATTTAATATAAAATAAGTATTACGAAGACACATTATAATATAAAGTTGTATACTTGAATAAAACACATATAGTATAAGCTCTTCGTAAAACAATTAACACTTATAAAATCGTATTGTGACTTATTAATGGCTTAATTTGGTATTAATAATCATATCATATTACTAAACATATTTGTTTATTTGCAACATAGTTAGAATTGTTATGTCACCAAACTAAAAACTTATCAAAATTAGCGAAAATGTTCTAATGCTTGCATTGAAGTAGGTTGTATGTATCACACTCCTCGGCGCTGCGATCCCTCTTCGAACCCCGTTAACGTGGAATACTTTGCATACAGTGACTATCTTTTTTTCAAATTGTATTTTCAAAAGTCTTAAATGTATGATTAATTTGCATTATAAATATAATTTTATTCATGTAAACTTTTGATAGCTTTTAAAAATTTTAAATATTAATATAATAACAAAATAAAAACACAAAAACAAAATATACTCAACAACAAAAAAAATAACTAATTTTAAAAATTTAAAAAAACAAATAATTTTTATTTGTTATTTATTAATATTTAAGTTTTAAAAAGATATTGAAAATTGTTACTATAAATTAAAATATTCAAGTCATAATTAGATACAACTTAATTTTAAAATTTAATTTACACTTTATGAGATGATTTTCACTAATATATTATTTATCTATAAATCTATACATCTAGTCAAATACCTTACATAAACCTAAATGAAAAAGAATAGTCATAGATGAATCCAAAGAGAATAATTATAAGCATTTACTTGATTAATCAAAACAACTTAAAGTATGTCATAGCTTTCTCTATATTTTTTTCGATTATACTATTTTTTTAACGTATTAATGCAAAATAAAAAGTTACACTCTTTAACATATTTTCTTATAAAGCCGCGATCAGTGAAAAATTACAATGGATAATCTAATAAAAAATGATTGATATAAGTTACCAAATAATCATAATTGATTTTAAAGTGTTAACTCTAGAATTTTTAATATAATTCAAATAACAAAATAATTAAAAATATTAAAAAAATCAAAATCATAAATTTTAAAATATTAAATTTTTAATTTCAAATTCGTGTTTATTTATGATGTTATGTTTAACTTATATTTGAGATATAACTTTAACTAATTTCAAAATTTTAAATATTAAAATAATAATTATTTGAAAAAAAAGAAAAAACATAAAAAAAATAAAAAAAATAAAAAAATTTTTTTAATTAAAATATAAAAGTGTTGATCAATTCGTGCTTTTAATATAATATTCTAGTTGCATACTAGAAAGAGAAAAGTTCATTGATCTCCAATTTCTGATTAAAATTGTTATTTTAATGACATATAACGAACTCCAGAAATAATATCAAGACAATTAAGTGATATCATGAGAATAATAATATGTGTGTTTCTATGATCACGTGAAGTTACATACACTTCATCTCTAAAATTAAACATTTCCAGTGTTTCCCTAAGTAATTTAATGTTAAATTTATAATTCAATATTTTCTTTTTTTCATATAAAACAAGTGTAAAACAATTTTAGTGATAACCAAGTGATCTAAACATCTTTTTTATGTCCTTTAAAATTTTAATGACAGAAAAAGCCACTCTTTGTTTTGATATTAATAAAGGCCCGTAGAAAAGGAATCAGGGTTTATGAAATGGCTCTCTGGTTGATGCGTGGGGGATAGCGGGAAATTTCATCTGCGTTTGGCCATAGATTACAAATATATATATATTAATTTATATAAATGTAGTTACAGATTAAATTATGTTTGGTGTTATAAAATATAAAATAATAAATTATATTTTGTTTTTTATAAATATATAAATAAAAAGAAAATATTTATTTTTAATACAGGGGTGAAGGTAAGTACTAGTAGTACTTCATAATTGCTCATTGATTGCGTGGAGGACAGGTAGTTACGAGAAATAGACAGCTCATTGGTTGACTGCTGCACTTTTCACATTTTCCTTTTTCACAGTTGAGTGTCCCAGTGAACACGTCAACCCCCAAAATTTCCCTTTTTCTTTTCGCTTCCTTTCTGTTGATTTCTTCATTTATTTTCATTCTTGTTCTAGGCAAACGTAAATACAGTAATGTTTTTAAATCGTGTAGTATAAATAAAAAATATATGCTATATAACATGCTAAAAATATCATTTTTTTTAATCACAAATACATTATATTGTTCTTACAAGAATGTGTCATCTATCAAATAATTTTGAATCTCTTTACTAATGCTCTTCCAAAAGATTTTAAAAATTATATTTATTCAATATAACATAAGAGAATTAAAGTGTCTAATACGTATTTAATATTTTTGTTATTAGTTCATAAGAGAAAATTTTTCTCAATTACTATACTTTAAGAAAAACATATCAGAAGAAATATTATTCGATCACATATATTGTAAGTATGGTGAAGACAATAGTCGATTACGAGTCTAACAATTGAATTAGAGATAAAGAATTCTCTCTCACGTTTGAAAACTTAAACTTAAATCTGAAATAAATATATCTACCAATCATATTATGAAGATGAATACATTCGGTTAGACTAATACATCTAGACCATATTGGAACATTCACTCTTAACAAATGCCCTAATCACTTCTAGATACTTGAAATTTCATTTAATCACACTCAACGACTATAACCTTCTCTATGTGACAATTATAACATGCAAGAATTATTTTTTTGAAAATCAAATATATATTAAATTATATAATTTTTAAAATAAGTATTTCAAAAATCAATTAATTTCTTAATAATAAAACTAACTTTTTTCAAATTAATTAAATACATATCTAAAGACACATTTAAATGCTTCACCTATTGATAGTGATAAATATGAACCATTTGCCATACTACTAGTTCAAACTTCAATGGTAAATTCAGACTTCTTCAGCAAGTTATAAAACAACTGATGAGAGATGAAATTAAAGCTACTAAGAGAAAATCTAGTGGCCGTGGGTAACATTTTGCGTGTGCAGTATTTTATTAAGCGCGTACATATAGCAAAGCAATGAATGCAGTTCGGCCACAGCCACACACTCCCTCCTTTTTATTTTCCTTTAAATACATCCCCTCAAATATCCCCCCCTTCTTCAGCGTCATTTGCCCATACCTCCATTTTTTTTTTCATTCAAACAAGCAAGGAATATCTACAGAGAGAGAGAGAAAGTAAACGAAGAAGAAGAAGTAGTAGCAGTTCTTTAGAAGGATAGAGAATTTTGGAAATGGCAGGAAAGGTAGATCTGGACGGAAATCCGATAAAGCCGATTACGATATGTATGATTGGTGCCGGAGGCTTTATTGGCTCGCATCTATGCGAGAAGTTGATGGCGGAGACGCCGCAATAAGGTGCTCGCCGTCGACGTTTGCAATGACAAGATCAAGCACCTCCTCGAGCCGGCTTCTCTCGCCTGGGCTGATCGTATCCAGTTCCACTGGTATCAACATCAAGAACGATTCTCGTCTTGAAGGTCTTATCAAGATGGCAGATCTGGTATTTCGCTCCTTCTCGTTCTTCTTTTCCCGCGCATTTCTTCTTCTTGTTTCCTGCATTTTGTTTGCTTCTCATTGTATGGAAATGATTCGCACATTGTGAATATAGAATTGTCTTATTGTGAAATCCTTACACCTTACCGAAAGCTCATTTCTCAGATAAATCTGTTCCTAGTTTTGTTTTTACTATTATTCGGACTGTTCATAGCAAGCTTAATATCCTTGCGAGATATTTAACAAATAACATTTCGAAATAAGTGTATGATCATTCAATTTTTTGGGATCTATTGTGAACTTGAGATTTAATTGGATCTGGATTTCATCACGTATCTTTGTTAGCAGGAGACCACAAATTTCAAAATGAAAGGGAATTTTAAGAGGTTTCTTTCATGTGGCTGTTTCTGCTTCAAAAGCTTTTTTGTCCCTGAATATATTGTTTTTTTAAATCTTTGGATTATTTTATTATTTTAGCGTGATCTTGCTGTAATCATGGACTACTTTATGCACCAACACATCTTCAGACCCATTTCTTTGAATTTTTAAATGTTGATCCGGTCAATTCTTTGACTGTTGCTGACTTTTGGCTTTTTCTTGCATAGACCATCATCTGCTGCGATCTGCACTCCGGCGGATTACAACACTCGTCCACTTGACACTATCTACAGCAACTTCATTGATGCTCTTCCAGTGGTATGTATCTCTCAATTTTACCTTCATGTAGCCTTTCGTTGTTTAATTGCTAAGTAGGTAATGTTACTGAAGTGAATCCAGTTGAGATAGATAATTCTTCATTCTGGTGGTTATTACTAACGTTGATAATACTTTTTCTCTTGAATTTAGTGTGAAGTTGATGTGAATTGATTAATACAGGGTGAAGTACTGCTCAGAAAATGGAAAGCGCCTTATTCATTTTCCACCTGTAGTTTATGGAAAACAATAGGAGCCTACCCAAAAACAGCCCATTGCGGCAGGTAGGACTTCACTAACAACTTATATCTGCCATATTTAATGCAGAACTTAAGGACTGAGTTGTCTTTTCATGTATCATGTCATTTCGGGAGTTCTTGTCCCATCCTTATAAATGTCAATTAATTTCACTAGGTTGTTCTAATCTTTATATAGTATGCTTGGATGTTCTGAATTTGGTATTAGTATAACAAATTGTGATGTATTAGTGATGTTAATTAAGTAAAGTTGTTTTGGAAGGCACTTGGAATGAAGTTCATTATCTCATTCTTCTTCTCTTTTTAGTCCTATTCAATGTTAAAGGGCAACAGAAGTTCTTTTGTTTTCGTATTTTTAACTTTTCTGCAGTTTGTAGTTTTCAATATCTTCTGGATGCAATTGTTACGAAATCTTATTACCTGATAAAAAACGCCTGCCTCTGATTCTTGTTTTATTTTTTGGTCTTTTTCCCCTCCTTTCTATCTCCATAATAATACTGAGATTTTGGCTTATTCAGTTTACTTATCAAGCCATGTTTGCTATATGTCCGGAATACATTGATATTTGTCTTGGTTTTAAGACATTTAGGCTGCAGAATTTGTTAACCAGTAAAGTTGAGGCGGCACTAGGGAGTTACTGTGAAATTGTTCAATTGTCAGAAAAGTTTATGAATCTAGTTATCTTTGTCTATAACAGCTTTTATGCTAATCTTGATGATTGATTCTGCTTCTAGCAAATTTGAGGAGAAAGATATTTTAGTAGTTATGGAGAAAAAGTTGCCTCAAGTCATTCTAGATTTCTAGTAGTGTTGTCATAGGGTTCTAGTTATAAACACTGGTTTGGCATTTACTGACTTGAGAAAGTTGTGTTTACCTGTGGGTGATCTCGAAAGTTCCTTCCTTCTAGAGCTCCTCTTTAGGTTAATTTGGGCTAGGTTTACTTCATTACAACTTTACTGGCCCCTTGCATACAATGTTTAAGTTGCTTTGTTCTATAATTCTTCTTGGTAGATTTAACTTGTTCTATAAAGATCTGCTGCTTGTGATTTTACTGCCTTTGGCTTCTGGTGATATGTGTATCATGGGATTTGCCCAAGCCACTCTCCTGGGAAAAAAGCATCTTTCCCCTAATATCAAAAAGCTCAAGGGAGCGTTTGATACTTAAGAGTTGTGTGCTTATATATTTATAATCCTGTCTGATACGTTCTTGGGAAATCGTGACTTTGGTAATTTGCTATGAATTACACAGACAAACAAATGCACTCTCTTCTTTTGTATGTTACATGGATTATCATGTAGATTGAATCTAATGGATGAGGAACCATTCACCTTGTATTTTCATATGTCATTTTTGTTGTAGAATCATGGATAATGTAATACTCATTCATTTACCATTTTCTGGTACTATTCACATTTTTGGAGATGTTTCAACTCTTTCTCCCCGATTTATTTCTTAGGATCCACTTACTATGTGCTTCATGGAAGACGCCACCTTGCATTTTTGGACCTATTGAGAAGCAGAGGGTCCTACTGTGCAAAGCAATTGATTGAGAGGTTGATATATGGTATGTGAAGTTTATTTGATTGTCCCTTGTCTAAAAGAGAGTTTGTCGATTAACTGTTTTAAAATCTGAATATTCTCTCCTTTTAATTTATGCATGCTATTTTGCAGCTGAGGGTGCTGAGAATGGTTTAGAGTTCACAATTGTAAGGCCGTTCAATTGGATTGGTCCCAGGATGGATTTCATAAATGGGCATTGATGGTCCTAGTGGCTGTGTTCCACGAGTGTTAGCTTGCTTTAGTAATGTATGAATGATTTGTTTTCTGATTTATTTATTATTGAATAGAAGCTACATCTGTTCACTTGTATCTCAGTTTCTATTGTTTCTTTTTTCTCTCTCAGAACCTTCTAAGACGTGAACCACTGAAACTAGTGGATGGTGGGGAATCACAGAGAACTTTCATATATATCAAGGATGCAATTGAAGCTGTTCTCTTGATGATTGTGAGTTTGACCTCTATCTTCTTTCATATGAATTTTTCAGAAGAATAAAACTATGTGCTGATTTACTTTTTCCATCAGGAAAATCCTGCAAGGGCCAATGGTCACATTTTTAATGTGGGTAATCCTAACAATGAAGTTACCAGCGACAGCTAGCTGAAATGATGACTCAGGTTAATTGAGTGATTAGTGTTTTTCTCTCAACTTCTCTTGGTGTGGTAACTTGTTTTAGTTCTACATTTCAGTGTGGCATCTGTGCATCCATTTTCTCAGCTCCTTTTCTTTGCATAATAACAGGTCTATTCAAGGTGAGTGGAGAATCTTCTTATTGAAACACCTACCATTGATGTAAGTTCCAAAAGAATTTTATGGAGGGATATGATGACAGTGACAAGAGAATTCCCATATGACTATAATCAACAAACAGCTTGGTATGCATGTGTTTTCATTCTATTGAATAATTTCAGACATATTCTACATGTAAAGAATAATCTGACATTTGGATTTGTGTTTGACCAGGTTGGAACCCAAAGACATCCCTATGGGACTTGCTTGAATCAACACTCACCTACCAACACAGGACATATGCTGAGGCTATCAAGCAGGCCATGTCAAAGACAACTGCAAATTGAGGGAAGCTGGAGCAGTTTCTGAGATGTGTGCTGCTTGTTGGCAGGTCTTTCAATTGCTTAAAGAATTCGCCCAAGGATCTTCTTGGTTCAGTTCTCATATACATTTTTCCACCACGCTTTGAAAATCTACATAGCTGACTTTGTAAGCATAGTGTATCCTATGCTTGAGTTGTGACAACAGTCATTAGGGAATTGTGTCATAGATTGATGTAATGTCACTGGAGACTTGTCAACAACAGTTATAAGGCACTAAAATGAAGGAAAGCCTGTAATAGTCCTTTTGATAGTTTGTTGTTCATTCTTTTATTCTTCTGTATGAGACAGCATCTTGTATAATTTTCTAGATCTGCTATCTCCGGTAGTCATTTGTTCATCTATATTAGATGATCTTGTAGTTTGGGGGTGGGGGTGGTTGGGTTCAGTTTGTTGGTCTGCAGTGCCTATGGGTGTAATGGGTGCAGGGCTTTTCCGATATGTTGCACTCTGATTTCTCTGATTTGTGCTATTCTCCTGTAGAGGTTCTACTTATGGCAGCTTTATGATTCTGCAAACCTGTGGCAGTGGTTGAAGTGTCACTCTGCTCTTAGAGGAAAGTATCTGATGCAAGTCCTATGTTTCTTGTTGGACGATCCCGGTAAGCCGCTAAGCACGCACTTCCAATTATTTAAGAGATTAGATTGGAAGGTGCCTCTCATCTGCACGGATAACTTTGCTTACCAAATCTTAGACAAATAGGAAGAAATCATCTGATTTTTTTTTTTTAGCTTAAATTTGAATTCTGAGATCTTGCTAGTTTTTCTTAGCTGCCTATGTCCTTGACCATGTCACATCCTTACATCCCTGGATACCCACTTTTACCATGTTCCTGATACGTTATGGACAACCGTCAATCTTTGGTCTCATAAATTTCGTGAATCTGGCCGGCCTAGCGTGGATGTCCTCTTCACTGATTCTTTAGGGAGCAAACTGGCATCTGGCGTCTTAATGGTGGGAGGCAAGTGAGGGGAAGATTAGCTAGGATGCATGGAGAATAAGTAACTTTGAGCCTTTCTGAATCTCCAAAATTGGTAGGGTGAGAGTCAGAGATAATGATTTTTAATGTCAATCTGAAATGGCATTGTGAGATAATTCACCCTAAATATGACATTGGTTGGTCTTGGTCCTTGGAGCTGGAAAAACGGGGAAACGTTGCGTATCTTTTCGCTTTTGCATTATGCACATGCTGAGTATTAAAGATGTGACTATTATTACTTTGGGTCTGCGAGTCTTCCAATGCTTTTTGGTATTCCTTAGATTGTAATGTTCTCATGTTATGGATGTTACAGTAAATAATAATATATTTATTATGATTTCACACAAGTGAGATAGATATTATGTGAATGCTTTATTATTATTTTGAACTAATTTTTTTAAGGATGTGACTCAATTAAATTTGGTTATTTGGATAGTTAAATTTAAGATCAAAATACATGTGTGGTCTCTTAAATTTGTCAGATTTTTTTATTTAAACACTTCAATTCAGACCTATTAAATATCTAAACTTTTTCAAAGGTGTTTCAATTAAATACATTTTATTGACACGGCAAAGTATATGTTTTCTCCTTTTTTTGAGCTTGAATTTTTAACATTCAATAAGAATAAAATTTAATTTAGATGTCCAAAATGAAAGATCAATCAAGTTTAAGGGGTTAAACAAAGACCTTTTGTTCTGTGAAGGAAATTCTCCTTTCAACCTGCCTTCCAGAGTAAAAAGCTGGAATAAAGCTTGAAAATTGTTTGGATAAAGACACTCAACTTTGATTAGTTGTTTGCTTGCTTCTTTTTATTTACATACTATATATGTAAAAGTTAAACACCTTATATCGCCAAACAGCGCTCCGTGGCCTAATGGATATGTCTGACTTCTAATCAGGCGATTGTGGGTTCGAGTCCCACCGGGCGTGTGTTTTTTTTTTAAATTTCCTTTTGTCATAATAATTCAAGGTTTTTGAACAATATCACAGTGAAAAGAGATTGCTGGACTAAAATCAGTATAACTCAAACTTAAGATAGCTAACTGGAAGAAAATATATGTCAAACAAGCGCTATTTATAATTTCCTATTCTATCCGAACAGCTCATATAAAACTTCACGATGTGCTCTCTCGTCAACTCAAGAATACGATAAACTTTTCCTCTATAAAATAGTTCAGAGAACTACAGACGGCAATTCGTATGATCCCACCGATGTTTCCTAAACAGCATTAGACCAACGCTCCAGCTTAGCTAGCTATTACCTACCATACAATTTCCCAGAAAGAACAAATCTTGCCCAAAGCTTCATCATAACTATTTAATGTTCGTAAGTAATGTGCAATGTCAAATAAGTACTTAAGTGCAATCTTCTTACCTCTTCCCCACCGTAAAGGAAGTATTGCCATTGATGAACTTATTATAGGAAGATAAATTGCATCAAATCAGTAACTCCTTCAATTGATTAATAGGTAGAAAATTTGCAGCGTATTATTTTTCTCGTACTATAGTTCCCGGAAGATGAAGAATATTAATAAGATAGTTTCTCAAGTGAATGAAGCATATTAATCGTGGATAAAACCTAACATAGAGAATTGGGGAAGACACGTACTTTGGACACATATTTTTATTTCAGCTTGTTAATGTACAAGAATATTTATTGTACTTTGAAATAGTTAAAAAAAATTATTCACTATTATACATTATGATGTACCCTAAGTTTGAGTCATGCTTCCTGGATGATTTTAGCCAAAAAATTAGTGAAACAACATAATTTAGTATTAGAAATCTTAATCCAAATACAAAAATGATTGCCAGAGATCATGATGTCTTTGGTTTATCTCTACCGAGCTTAATTCAAGTTTTGCACGGATTGACCTATAAATAGGCAATTTTATTTTTTCCATTTAAATTTATGGTATTAATTTTTATTTTTTATTCATTTGATAAAAAATTTGGTCAACGATTTAATAATAATTTAATTTCGTTGGATAAAATTAAATTTTCAAACAAATTTTATGTAGAGAATATTTACTCTAAAACATAAGTTCTACATATTCGTTAATGACAGACTTTCGAATAACGTTTTTATCTTGAAACATAACTTAAAATGTATCGTGTATATGCTTAAAATCAAGAAAGCAAAGATGTGGGATCACACCCAAATGAAATGTCCAAAACTAGCAAAAATTTAATAATGCTAGCAAGGTGTCCTTTATACTTGAGCAAGCTAGCTAATAAAGAATTGAGAAAAAGAACAATCATGAGCACACATCTTTCTAAATTCCTTTTTCCTTTCATTTTAAATTTAATTTTGTCACCTTTCAGCAGAAACATTGTGTTATGAGATCCAGCTACCACATGCTAATACTTTTATTAGGTTCTTTGCAAATGACTGATATATGTTGAGAGAATTGTTGAATTTATTATTCTCAACTTGAATTAAAAGATTTTATTAAAATACTATTCTCTAATTAATTATCATTATATAAATATTGTATTCACAATCGCTGTATTTAACGTCACTTTGCAAAATATTTATCTTATTATAGGTGTGTTAATAATTTTATTGGACGAAATAGAAATATAATTTTTAAAAAATCTCTAGATTATTTTTTTTTTCGCGCTTTAAGTTGCGACATGTTATACCGACGTCAAACTTCTCAAATCAACTTATTGGTAGTTGTTTTTTAAAAAGTTATTATCAAAAAAAGCATTTTTTAGTTAAACAAATAAGGCTTAACCAATAAATTTGAAAAACACTTTGAACAACACCAATGCCGCACAAACTTTAAAAACGCTTCTAAGTATATTTCCTCATAAAAATATTTTCAAATACGTTGTTGTAATATAAACTACTTTTTATATTTCGAAAACAACTTTTCTATTCCAAAAAACACTTATTTTCTCTCAAAGTTTGACCAAACACCTCATTTTTCAAAATTAAGATTTTTACAAAATAAAGACTTTTAAATTCTCCCAAAAGTTCTTACTAAACAGCTCCCGCTTAAAAAGAGAGATTCTAATTGAAAAGATTTTCCAATTAAAATAAAATTTTGAAAAAGAATTATTTGATTTCACTTCGAAATTTACTCTAACAAATTTCCAATTAATTACATGAAAGAACTCACTAACTTTTCGCTATTGCGCATACATTTAGTCCTAAGAGACGTTTGGACATGGTAATTTCAATATAAAATAATATAATATTTTAATTGATTGTATAAAATAAAATAATCACCACATAATTAATAATATTTGACTGTCAATTTTAAATAATACGTGCATGAAATTATGCAAAAATTCATATATTATTTATGTGAGATATAATATGAAAGGAAAATATGTTTAGCAATAATAGTGATTAACTACTTAAAAGATAAAAATACTCTTTCCAAGCAAGCAATTCATGTATAATGATTTTTTAAAATTAATATTTAAATTTTATGGATTTTTTTTGTATTTTGGAATTTTTTAAAAAAAAAACACAATTTTTTTGAGTTTTTAACGCGGAAAAAAAAGAAGCAATTGACATCATATTTTACAAATCCATACTAGTATTTCAATAAATCCCATCACCTTATGATTTAACACTACCTAATACTTCATCTACTTTTTAATCTATTAATATATTCACATTTCAAATTGTTTGAAATAAAATTAGATCATAAAATCAGCATAATCTACAAATTAAATCTTACGAAATTAAATCAGTATTTGCGTTCTTCAAAGTTACTTTAACGGAAAATTACAGCCCGTCCGGATCTATGGATCCACATTTTGTTTTCGGGTCAAGAAGGGAACCGAAAATTCATGCAAACTTCAAAAAGCTGGGCCCAACCGTTACATTGACATGACAAACAGTGATAAATTAATTCTAATAAATATAAACAGAAAATAAGAAGAAGAAAGAAAAACAAATTTACGCAAAAAGGTCCGTTTCTTCAAAAAGGAAAATTAAAATTGGAAATTCAAATGGAAATGGAAATGATGCCTCTCTGTTTCGTCAAATTAAACTAAACTAAAAGTCGTCTTCCTCCACTGCCCTGACGGCTTTTCAAAATTTCAGTCCAATTCTCCTGCCCTCACCTCCCCACCCCCCACTCCCCTTTATACATATACATACATATATGTTGTATGTATAGGTGAAACAGGAATTTATACTTGAATTTAGGTGAATTGTGAGGCTCGATCTTATAGGAGAAGATCTCGGTGCTAATATTTGAGGGGGTGCTAGGGATCTAAAGAGATAGTAAAGCCTCTCGGGTTGGATCTGAACGGAAATGGCGTTATCCGGCATGAGGGGTTTGTCGGTCTTCATCAGCGACATTCGTAATTGCCAGAACAAAGAACAGGAACGTCTTCGTGTTGATAAAGAGCGGCAATGTTCGTACTGCTTCAAGAACGAAAAAAGGTCACAACCTTGCACCTTACCCCTTTAGCTAATATATGCCTCAATCCCAAAACTAGTTGGTGTCGGATTTGCTTGCTATTTTATATATCTGCAGATGTATGTGATGGGTTTGCCTTTCGTGTCATTGCAATTTTGCAATATTTGGTTTTCTTTATTTTAAGCTTCAGATGAAGGGTTATTGGATTTTTGGTACTATGAGCTATTCTGTGTTTTATGTTATATAGTGTTAGATGGTGTTTGGATTCCGGTTTAGGTTTAAACTACCTAGAACAGGGTATTGTAGGGGTTAAATTGAATGTCCAGTAGTGAATGGGTTTATCTGCTAGTTAATTAAAAGGCAGTATACTTATTGAATTATGCTTGTCTTTCACAGTATAAGTATTCTGTGGAAGACTTGAATTCATTGTGAAACTATTTAGAATGATCCCATTTTGAACCTGCTGAGATACTTAATTGTTTGCTTGTTAGGTAAAGAATGCCCCGATTTAGGCTAGTTAGGATAGCAGGTGAAGGTGAACCTTCTGTCCAGCTCCATCCACTATCTTAACAGCACCTGTCAGAAAAAGATCTCTTTAGATTTTCTAATGGATGTTAGTGAATTTGTGATGATTTCCATTCTCAAAAAAGTTGATGATTTCATTATAAATAACAATTGGAGTTGTGAGGAATCACTTTAGCGGTGATTGTGCAAATGCAACAATTCTGTGGTCTATGCAAAGTTTAATTATTTCATCTAAATGTGGATCCACATATCCACATAACTTGTTTTTACTATTGAAATGGTTCTCATACACGTATCTGTTCAACTTCTTAAGAACTGTGCCCTACCACAATTAGATGGACTAAGGCGACAAAAGGAAAAAGAATGCTTTTATTTTATAAACTGGAGTGTGAAATCTGAATTCCTTAGATGTGTGTTATCATGTAAAGGACCTCAGTTTGAAGCAAACCTGGGTATAAGCTGTAGAACTGTATTTAGAAGATCGAGCTGGTAGAGATGGTGTTCTATTAAGATGCGACATAGTTAAAGACTTTGAAGTAGCATCTAAAATAGTTACTCCCTCCGTCCCAATTTATGTGATAGTGTTTGACTTCACAAGTTTAGAATGAAAGGAAGAATTTTAAAACTTGTGGTATGAAATAAGTAATAGATATTTGTGTGGCTATAAATTAAAAAGAGAAGATTAAAGTTAAATATACAAAGGTACACCTATTGGGGTTTGGAGATTTGAGACTTAGCCAAAAAAGGCAAGAGTGAAATAAATTGGGATGGGGGAGGGTATTGCTTTCTTAGGGTGCAATGATTCTGCAAATTATGCTCTTTACTAGAATATTGTGTAAGGTAAAAGGGATATGACAAGGGTTGGCTTTATCTTCAAAAATCTAATTCTTCAAAGACAGATGGAAAATGGTCCCAGCAACCAGTTAGTGGACAGTTTGGAAGGGAAGAAACTCTAGATGCTTTGAAGATAAAGCTAGCCATATTCAGAAGCTCAAGATGAACTGTATTCTTCTTTTTTGGTTTTGTAATGTTGCATGTATAGTGATGATTTGGAGTCAATTTTACATGTTTTAGATTCCCCATGCAATGAGCAGATTTTGGAACTTTTTGGGGTATTTGTTTGTAATCACTGTTTTGGCTTCTAGCACTAGTTTGTGCTGTTGATTCTTTAATATACTGGTTTATGGTATCTTCTCAAAAGAAAATAAAAGATTTTTAATGAAGATTTCAAAGCTTTTCTGAGGTGCTATTCAAAGGATTCTGAACTAGATTTAACTGAATAGCATTTTCGTAAGCATTGATTATCTTCAAAGGCATTATCTCTAGTTGATAAACATCTCAGCTGCTTCCTTTTCTTATTCAATCACGTGATATTAGAGGACAAGGGAGAGGAAAAGCAGAGTTACAAAACTATTTTGAGCTACGTTAGTGAAACTACATATGGCTGTTTATTACAAACAGAATGGGCAAAATTAGATTGGAAGGAGTTTAGATGCCTAATTTGTTCATATATTTATTTTGACAATCTTATAAATAAATAGTGGAATTGGAGGACACAATCAGATATAGAAAAGGCAAATGCATTAATGAAATTATAATTATTGAATTTATCGATTCCTATTCTATTTTTTCTAGTTTAATATTTTATCTTTATGTCGGTGATATCTGGGTTTGCTTTCAGGCATCTTGATTATTCTACCGGGTATTTGTTACCTCTCCTAGGCAACTCTGCCTACCAAGGCTCGAGCAGACGGGAAAGAAATAGATTGGAAGGAGTTTAGACGCCTAATTTGTTCATATAGTTGTTTGATACTCTCTATTTAAATACTTCACCATTTCAAAATATGTGGTGTTTTTACCTTCTCATTTTGTTTCAAAATAAGTGAAATTTTTACTTAATCAAGAAGACATTAATGATGTTCTTTCAATATTACCCTTATATAATAAAGAAAATTTTATATAATCTAGAAATTACTAAAGAACTACATATTTTGAAGTGTATTTATTAAGGATAAGTTAGTAAAAATATATTTTACTTTCAGGAATGAGTAAAGGTTTTCTTAAGGGGTGTGCCCAAGGTAAAAACACCACTTATTTTGAAATGGAGAGAGAAAGAAAATTGGAGGACACAATCAAATATAAACAAGGCAAATGCATTAGTGAAATTATAATGATTGAAACAACTTATCCAATTTTTTTGATTTTTAAATATTTTATTTATTTAATTAATAATTTTTATGACGGTAGTATATGGGTTCACTTACACGTATCTTGACTATCCTACTGGGTACTTGCTGCCTTCCCAACGTATGTACCATGTACTTATCCACCCAGGCATAGACAGGTAGTGAGAAATTGGATTTGAATTCGAGACTCAGTTCTTCCCACTTCATTGACCTCTAGCCACTTTTCGGATGCTTATGTTGTACAATTTATGGTTTTCATTTTCTTGAGTTGGTCAATGTCATAACTGACGCTCAGTGTCATAATTGATGCTCACAGAGGTTCAATATTCTAGAAATACTTAGGAAGGTTTATTTAATGTATCCTTCTTTTGACCTTTTCTTTAGGCCATCATTCTGAAAAAGAACAAAGATTTTGGGAGCAGACAGCAGGAGTTTGCTCTTCTGGACACCTAAAATCTATTGCGATTGGCATATTAATACTGGAATTTTGTTATGTCTTTGGAAATTATAGCTGTACTGTGGAATCATTGTCCTGGTATGAAAAAAAAAGTATTACAACCCTTTATTAAATTTCAAAAAAAAAGTATTACAACCTCACAAACTTTCCTTTCAAGAAATAAGAATGCTGGTATACTTCTTTGTTTTAAGAGAGAGAAAGGTAATTGTAGTATGTACAGAACTATGGAGTTGCTAAATATTTACAGTGAGCAAAAAACTAAAAGAATGCCTTCCCAATCTTATAGGGATTCTAAGAGGCTAAGCATTGAATAAGAGCGCTGCTATATCCTTTGCCCCTAGGGATTCTGTCTACTGGTAAGAGCGTGGCTCAAATTCTGCCGCAGAAAAAAGCCTGTATTTTAAGCGGAAAGGGTAGAGAAGGGGGGCCCATGTTCACTGTGTTTTGAACCTTATGCACTTGTCCTTGGGAATTTCTAGGTTATAGAAACAAGTTATAGTTAGCAAAAATCAAAAGAAAGAAACCCTTTCCAATCATAATAGGATCCTAAGAGGTTATGTAATAAATAAGAACGGCAGTATATCCTTATAAAAAAATCTCTAATATATCCTTTCAGTTAATCCAAAAATTTTCTGATAGGATGAAAGGTGCTTATGAAGAGGAATAACATCTCTTTATTCAGTAGATATACTCATATAAAAAGCTTGAAAACTATTTAGGTTTATGAGAAAGAAACTTTTTTAATAGGAAGAGAAGCATTTTATTTATGAAAGAAAGTGTCTGCCACTTGTTTCTCTTGATAAGGTGAGACACTTTTATTCAGTTGGTATCCAGAAGATGATCATATTTACAGCAAAAACAGCATCCCTTTACAATGATAAAACGGTTATTCTACCACTATAGAAACTTATAATGTCCAAAAAAATTCCATACGACAAAATCTAAGAAAATGTACACCATTTGGGATGTGCTGTCCTGACATCGAACAGTCCGACTTATAGATGTATAATTATTTTTGAGTAATCTATAGATGGCAATTAATTTGTGCTAAACTAAAGACCAAAGAGATTTTCAATAGACTGTAGACAAAGGAAGCAATATGATCCTACACGCGGTTGTGTGCAGGTAGTGATCTTCAAATTTTGGTAGTATGTTGTATCTGAATTGCATGAAAGTGAAAAGGCAGTTATACTTCCATTTTCTCCACTGTCCCTGAAAATAGTGAAGTAGATCATCTACAATCATTTTTTAATAACCGTGGTGTCCAAGCTAGCTTGCACGCACCTCGACTAGTTCCACGGGTACCAAGCATGCCCGCCAGAACAAGTACCATTATAGATCATTCACAACCATTGTAGACTACAGCACTTTTTTAAGATAGGAAACAACCTAAAGTATAGTTCCTTGTTAACAAATTTTTCCTTCATGGTTCTAATGAGAGCTTTATTTGGTCATGATATTTATTGCAGGTTACATCACCTTACCTTGCTAAGGATATCAGGATGTATAAAAGCACAAGCATGTATTATAACTTGAATCATTTTCCATGGAATTACCAAAACAAATCAGTTCAGACCTTAAGACTAGCATCTTCTCATATTCCGAACAGCAGATCATGATGTTTCTATGTAGCTTCTTTCTTTCTTTCTTCCATTAAAATACCTGGGAGCTGGGATGCTCCATACTAGCTATTCTTTACTCTGTTTGCTTATTTAGTTTCTGTGTTTCTTATTTTGTTTATTTAATGTACAGAGATGTTTTGGTCTGCTCCATCCTAGTTATTCTTTACTCGGTTTGCTCATTTAATTTCTATGTTCCTTATTTGTTTATTTAGTACATTAGAGCTGTTTTGCCTGCAAATTTTAATTGGCTTCAATCCTGTTGGAGTTTTTATACTGTTTTTTGCAAACAGGGTTTGACACCTTATGAGAAGAAGAAATATGTCTGGAAAATGCTTTACATTTATATGCTTGGTTATGATGTGGATTTTGGTCACATGGAAGCTGTATCTCTGATATCTGCTCCAAAGTATCCCGAGAAGCAGGTATCTTCTCATTCTTTTTTCATTCAATCATGGATAAATTAATTGCCTTGGAATGTGATGAAATATGAGGTAAGCCTATTTCTTTGTAGAAGTTATTATCAAAAAGTTTGTTGCTTGAAATAGTTGGAGAATATTATTATGTTATATAGCGTTTTGCACTTGTTAATCTCCCTACATACATGCTAGTAAATACTGAGGAGGTGCATGTTCTAGTTTCCTATGCTGCAGCTTATGTTTTGTGTAAATATCGGGCGCGACTTAAAGGTTCAACTATTATTATTTTTGTGTTTGCAGGTTGGGTACATAGTGACATCATGTTTGCTCAATGAGAACTACGACTTTTTGGAGATTAGCAATTAATACAGTTCGCAATGACATAATAGGGTCGAATGAAACTTTCCAGTGTCTAGCATTGACTTTTGGTACTTGAAGCCGGTGACGTTTTGTGGTTCTTTAGCTGTACATATGCAACCCAGCGTTATTTGCTTTTCAGAAGGAATTTTTTTAATCTGCTATGAATTGGAAGCTTAGGTTTTTTATGTAGTATATTACAAATTATAAATTTTCATGTATATGTGCAGGTTGGAAATATTGGTGGAAGGAATTTGCTGAATCTCTGGCACCTGATGTTCAGAAGTTACTGTAAGTGATATAGTTGCAGCATTTTGCCAAGGGCTTCTCAGAGTTTGAAAGTGATGTTGACTCTCTCTTTTCCTTCCTTTTATGCTGCAAGATATCAAGCAGTTGTAGACCACTAGAGGAAGAAGGCTGCCTTATGTCTCCTGCGCTTTTAGGAAAAAATCCTGATGTTGTGAATGTTGATGGCTGGAATGTAGTATTATGTATTTGAATGGTTTATGGAATGACTTAACTTGTCTTTCAAATAGTTAGAGTTTTCCTATATTCCAGGTCAGATAGGATGGCACAACTACTAGATGAACGGGATTTTGGTGTCTTGACATCTTCCATGAGCCTTCTAGTTGCATTAGTGGCTAGTAAACTATGAAGCATATTGAGTTGTCTTCCAAAATGTGTTAAAGTGTTGAAAAGGTTGTATTTGTAAACCAAGATATTCCACAAGAATATACTTACTATGGGATACCGTCTCCCTGGCTTCAGGTTTGTTTATTTGTTACTGTTGAATATACTGAAGCCAATATTTACAGTTGTAAAAAACTTGGCTATTGAGCCCATGAACCTTGAAATACACTTATGGATCTCAATCGGGATGATAGTTAAATTAAAAATTGGGTGAATGGATGGGCTGATGCTGTAAATCACAAATTTAATGACCATGCCAGTAATTTAAGAATAGAATCATGATCTCTGCTCACATATCATCTTAATTTGATGATTTTGGATCTCAGGTGAAGACTATGAGGCCTTCATATTTCCTTACCATTGAAGATCCAAGCACTAGAAGATCACATGTTTGAGGTATTATCATCTCTAAAAGAAGTTTTTTTACTGCAAAATATCATATTTTGTATATGCCAGGAAAAAATAATCTGGAGTGATATCCCAGAACTTATTTCATTTTCGTTTATCAATTAGGTTTTACAACGGATATTAATGGGAACTGGATGTGGTGAAAATGTGAACAAAAATAATGCATCACATGCAGTCCTATTTGAAGCCCTTGCTCTTGTAAGTTTCTAATTATATCAAGTCCATATCCTTACGCACTCTTGAGATACTGTTCATGCTTTATGTGAAGTTCAGTTCTGATGGCTGTATCATATGATATTATAATAAATTAATTCCTTATGGAGAACGGTTTTCTTCAAATGAAATGCAGGGTTATCTGTAAGTCAAAACTGATCTTATTTTTCGCTACTCTGAAGCTCCTTTATCAAATTGCTGCTTGTTCATCAAGAAAATTTGCACTCTTAACCCTTTGCACGCATTACGTGCTAAGACATGCTATTTTGCACTATTCAGATTGTCAAATGCTGGTTAAAGTCTTTTGTTTCCTGTACTTTCTTCTTGGAAGACTTGAGGGTTGAATTTCAGCTCTTTACTGCAGGTCATGATCTGATGGGGTGGAAATGATGTCTCAGTGTGTGGCATTGCTTGGGAAATTCATTGTGTCCAGCCAAATATTCGTTATCTTGGCTTGGTAAGTGGACAAGCATAAATTCATATTATTTCTTCCATCATTTTTGTATTTTGTCATATAAGAGGTTTATAGTTCATCGGTGGCAATCAAAACATGTTGGTCCTATATATGCCAAATTTCACAAACCAACTTGCAAATAAATCCAGTTAACAGCATGTGCCAGCCTAGATGACTGTCTGATTCCTCTATATTATTATTGCCAAAATGCAGGAGAATATGACTAGATGTTGATGGTTGATGTACAGACATTATAAAACGACATCAAGCTCAAATTATTACCTCACTGAAGGACCCTGATATCAGTGAGTTTGAGTATTGACTTGAAGTGTTCTATTTTTAAGATTTCCATATTATGACATCTGTATGCTAAAGCAAACTCTTTTGGAAATTGATAACTTCTTAAAGAAATTGTTGGCTTTCAAGCTTATCAATTGTCTGATAATACATCTGGAGTCTTATTTGATTATCTGCAATGTTCTTGTTCAAATCGCTCTTTTTGATAAAATCTAAAGAGATTCCTTGTAAAGCCTGCTCCCCAAGGTTACTATGGGACCCTGTTTAGCACATGTTCTTTAACGCAGAGTATTCAATTGCTTCCTTTACTGATGTTAACTACTCTATACAGCATTAGGAGACGTGCCCTTGATCTACTATATGGCATGTGTGATGTGTCTAATGCAAAGGACATAGTAGAAGAATTATTACAGGTATATACCATCTGACTGTGAGGGCTTGTCCACCCTTATGAATTTTCTTTTCAACTTATTTAGATATCTCCTCTATGGAATGAAAATGTTGAAGAAGGTAAAGAGAAATGTGCAGCTAACTATGTGCCGCATTCAGTACAGCAGAGTTCGCGGATGCTATGAAGAACTGTCACTTAAAATAGCAATTCTTGCAGAGAAGTTTGCTCCGGATCTGTCATGGTATGAAATTGATATGGAACAGAAAATGTGCACATTGCTGTCATGAACTAAGTGCGAAGTCACACTTGAGAGACTACTTTCATGCAAAATCTCAGTTTTTACCTGTGCATATTTAGCTCTAGCCTTACTTTTCTCTGGAGCACTTATGATCTCAGATGTTTCCAACTGTTTCTGTTGGTATAAGATGCATGATATCTAAGAGTGTATTCCTGTTTCACAGTGCAGGTATGTTGGATGTCATCTAACACTGACAAGGCTGGCGATTTTGCCGCATGACATTGTTCCTGTTGTGCAATTTGTTACCAAAAACGAAGATCTCAGGCAGTTATAGCTGTCCTTCTCCTTCCATTGGCAGTGTGCTCTCAGCTTCTTTATAGGTGGAGTTCTGTTTACTCCTCATGTCTTATCTCAAACTTCTTCCTCAGCTCATGCAGCTTTTGTTGAGAATATCTTGATAAGCTTCCGCCATTCATGAAACAATGGTCAAGGTATGCTCTTGCTGGCAGCACTTTACCCTGTTAATGCTAATAAAAAAAATTATAAACCCTATTCAGCACCATCCAGAAGAAGATGAATTATTTAGTCCTTTTCTTCTTGGCGCAACATGAATATATGGAAGATGAGAATCTTTATTGATGTTCTAGACTCTGTAAGTTGTTACAGATTGTATCATCTTCCTATATTCTTCTTCTGTAATCATGGTCAGCTAAACATTTTAGGCCGCAGTTAATATTTATACAACAAATGTTACTTTCAAAAGAATAAATTATAAACCCCGTGGATGTTGCTGCATAATCGCATGTTTTGACTGCATAATTGTCATGCTATACATTGCTTGCTGAAAATAGGAATGGCCCAGTAATTTGATACACTGAACACTTGCATGAGCAGGTAAGAGCAGATGATACTAAGACTGTGTGCAGTGTCAACTATGATAAGAATGCAAATTGTGGAAATATAACTACTGGAGCAAACTTTTAAGGGGTTAATCAAAGTTTGGGGTTTTTGCTTGCATGCTTGATTGTATTTTATTTAATATTGAGAAACACTCAATGATGTTCAGAACATCTCAACACGACTTTTTTAACATTGGCAATGGGTTATGAAATACTCAAGATATTGTGATTAGAGGCTGCCTGATCACCTCAAGGCACATGAAATGAGAGGAAACCAAGTCTCATGATTCCCAGGTGGAAGAGTGGCTGAACATGTCCCTTCTCACAAAATTTAGAGAGGTTGACTTGAGATGTCTGTAAGATGTCATGACCACTGAAAGCAAACTTTCTTCTTTTTATGACTTTCACTCCTTCTCCTAAACCTTCAAGAGAGACCTGTTGCAGTTCCCGTTCTAGTGTATGCTCCCATACCAGAAATAGGCTTCTCTTGAAGATTCAAAAGTTAAGCCATGTCCTTATCAATTTTAGGTATGGTTTTGCATTCCTCTGTTTTACGTGGGCCCAATGCTTAAAAGCAAAAAGTGCAAAAAATGACAAGGTCATCAGGGGCTTGAAGCAAAATCGTATATGTGAAACACACTTACTGTTACAACATCTAAAAGAACCAAACATATATATATATATATATATATATTTAGTACTATAATTATCAAGTTGCAATTAAAATAATTAATTCTATATTCAATATACGATAATGACTGTATTAATCCAATTGTTAAAGTGAGAATTTAAAGAATCGACTCATAGTGGTCCCTCACTTTGCGTGCCATTGTTTGAAGTGCACACTTCTATGGCGCGTGACTTAATCCATGAAGCTATAACTCCTCACTTTGCACCACTCATGTAAAAGAAAAAGCAATGGTTTTAATAACACTGCATGGGTCTCCTCTTGGTCAAGATAGTAAACTCACAACATAGCACCCAAAGACAAGGTTTGCATTGCCCCTCTAACCAACATGGTTGCCTTGTACTTCATTACTATACAACACCTACCTGTACTTTTTAGTCTTAACAATTAAAAAAAAGTGTTGAGGAGTTTTGCCTAGTGTTCAGTTTCTTTTCAAGTTTTGATCGACTCAATTGCAATACTGCAAACATAAGCCCCACATATGGCCTTTTTTCCAGAAGTTTCTACTTATAAATCTTGATGTGCGGGTCCTACCTCATTTCAATGATGGAAATAAAACATTAATCCTAAGCCAATGGAATATTTAATTCTTGGTGTTGTATGCGATATAAGTATATATCCTTGGAGAATACAGCCATCTTCTTGCCAGAAGGCCAGATACAGTCCGAAAGAAATCTTCAGCCTCATCCATGAGAAGCTTCCTACTGCTTCGTGTATGGGCATTTTAACATTTGATCCTTGCTTACACCATTCTGATTTTTCATTATCTTACAGCAGTTATATTGTCTGCACTTCAACAATTCCCTATTCTTCTTCGACATATGCAAAGATCTTGATGCACACACAACCACCTGATCCGGAGGTACAGAATCAGATATTGGCAATATTCAGAAAGTAAGTTTTTAGAGTGATGTAATTTATGCATCCTATATGTTGTTCATTGTGCCAATATATCCAAATGCATCCGGCTAATGGATAGAACTGCACAAATATCCTAGATAAGGAGTTGCATCGATGCTGAAATACAGCAACGAGAAGGAATACTTAGAGTTGAGTAAGAAAGGTGCAGCTCTAATGGATGTTCAGAAGGAAATGCCTAAGTTCCCTGAGCGACAGGTATGCAAGCAACTTTACTTTTGATTAGTTATTATCTGCACTGTGTTTGCATCATTGACCTTTTGGTTTGAGGGATGGCCTTCAGCTGCATTATGCCCTCACAAGAGCACAATATATCATTTTATTCTAGTGCCTTTTTTAGTTATCATTGATTTTAGCCACAAATTCTCTTTGGATGTAGTCCTCACACACAAAAGCTGAAGATACTGAGGCTGATACTGCTGAACAAAGTGCACCGTTGCGTACACAACAGCAGGCCTCTAATGCTCTTGCAGTAACAGATCAACCCTCTGCTAATGGTACTCCACCAGTCAGCCACCTTGGTTTAGTGAAGGTTCCAAGCACACCAACACGGTAAGATGCTTCTCGGCACCATTATGCTGAAGTAAGGATTTAAATGTTTATTGGTTGAGAATAAGACCGTAATTAACATTTACTACATGGTCAGGATCGTAACTTAGCAGATCAAGGGGAGACTGAGCCAAATGGAACTTTGACTGTTATGGATCCCCAACCTCCTTCAGACCTTCACCTGATGTCCTGGGAGATCTTTTAGGTCCATTGGCTATTGAAGGCCCTCAACCTGCTGCTACCCAACCTGTCCATAATTTGGGTTCCGGTGTCACATTGCTCCAAATGCAGAGGATGCGCCAGCACTTGCACTGTTGAAGAACAGACCGCAACAGTCCAGGTACTGCTTCCGTCCAACTTTGGTAATTTTGCTACCTTCTGGCTTTCATCTGATGATCATAATTTTGTGAAAGAAAGATTCTGCCGTCTCCTTCTGTCTGTGGTTCCCATGGTTATTTAACTAAATTAAAATAAGCTCCAACAGTGTTTGGATAGTAATAGGGGCATTCCTGCCATGACCACAATTGTATGTCTCTGGCCAGTGGAAGTTCTTTTAACTGATCAACATTTCAAATTCAAAGAGCTTGTTTGCCACATTTATAATTTCACTGCAGTTTCTGGGTCATCTCTAAGCATGCTTCTGACCATCATGTTTTATGATTCATGGTTGTAGCCACAGGAAATATTGCAGAAAAGGTTTCATGCCTTGATCCTCAAAGACAGTGGTATACTGTGATGAGATCCTTATATTCAGGTACTTACTCTGTCTATTTTTTTTGGTGCTGTCACCGATGGAATTTTCAGCACTTAGTTTTGTTTGTTTGCACAATTCAGATTGGGATAAAAGCAGAGTGGCGAGCACATCATGGACGACTCTGTCCTCTTCTTGGGAAATAAGAATACGGCCCGCTTGCTCTGCTCCTCAGGCTCTGATATTGCCCCCATCCTCATCTGAGAATAGAACTGTCATTAGTACCATACAATTCCTCCTCGGCACAGTTGTGTTATTATTGCTTCTATTAGGAGTGGGACTACCTGGCACTTACTCTTGTTAGTCCTTTTCACCTTTGATTACCTAGTGAAATGAACTCCTGCAGGTTCAATGTCCTCTTGAAGTAGTCAACCTCCGTCCAAGTAGATGTAAGTGAGTTCTTGACTTCTCAAGACAATTTTGGGGCAGTCAGCTGGTATGAGGCATTTATTTTCTGATCATCAATCCACAGTTCTTATACTTACGTGTATTGACGTAGATGTTCATTTACAGGCCGAATGTGTTAAACTTCGACTTCCTGCCATCTTGAATAAGTTTCTTCAGCCTATATCAGTATCTTCCGAAGAGTTTTTTTCCGCAGTGGAGATCACTATCTGGGCCACCACTGAAGCTCCAGAAGTGGTATGTATTTTTAGCTCTTGCTTGCCTTGGGGAATATAATATGTATCTTTCGTAATCTGTATGTACAGTAATAAGAATGTTAATAGTAATCCTGAACTTCTCTCTACCTTTGTATATGTAGTTTACATTGAACTCAAGTACCATCTCGTAACTTATTTGGCTAATATGACCAGGTTAGGTGTGGCACATCGCTTTCGGAAATGGCAGACTTGTTCAACAGTTTACGCTTGATGGTTTGTCCAGGGCTTGTAAGTTTTTTTATCTTTTGTCTTTCTTCTAGTTTGGCTGTCCAAGTGAATTTTGGGTTTCATATCAATTTGTTAAGCTGCGCTTTCTGATATCTTATTCAGGATCCAAATGCAAATAATTTGGTTGCTAGCACAACTTTCTACTCCGACAGTACACGAGCCATGTTGTGTTTGGTAAGCTAGTGGTCTTTTGGTTTCTGAGCCTTATGATTCTGTAAAATGTCCTTAATGGAAAAGATTCAAATTAGATATCGCATTTACTTGCATTTGTATGATTTCAGTATAACCACACTAATTTGGTGCTTTGTTTTGTCATTTAAGTTTATTATGCTGAGTATATATTAGAAGAGGATATTGTACCTTCATTTCATTCTTCATTATCTTTGACCAAATATTTTATAATTTTTCTTGGTGTAAGTACTTGCATTGTAACTGTGTCTGATTAGAGCTGCTCAAATTTTTACACTAGCCTGTAAGATGTATTTTACCTTCCTAGGATGTCAGTGGTATAATGTATCGTATCGTTGAAACTACAAAACCATGCAACTATTATCTAACTTCTATGGTTGTATACAGGTAAGAATAGAAACAGATCAAGCTGATAGAACTCAATTGCGTATGACAGTTGCTTCTGGAGATCCTACTCTGACATTCGAGTACGACCTAAAATGTGCACTTGTAATGTGACCTTTTGGTGTCTACACAACTTGCTTATTATTAACTTCTGTACTTTCTTCTCACTCTGTAGGTTGAAGGAGTTCATTAAGGAACAATTAAGCCAATATCCCTACAGCTCCCATGGCTGCTCCACGACCAGTTCCTCCCCAACCTCAGCCAACCTCTCCACCTCCACCAGTATCAGACCCCGGGCGCTGCTTGCTGGTTTGCTTTAAGCGGTTTTCAATTTGTGGTGACTTTGTCCACAAAATACGGCTGTAAAATTTGGTTTATATTGCACACGCGCACGTCCTGTGCAAGATGGAGATGAGAAAAGGGATGCCAGGGCTGGCGGAATAGAGCATGTCATTGGATTTCTGGGACGCAAATCGGAGTTTTGAGATCTCTTTTGCACAAATGATTTTGTGCTTTTGTGAGGTTTCAGTCTTAGATGTGAGGGTCTATTAATTCTTTCTTTCTTTTCTCTTGCCTTTAGTCAGTCTTTACACAATCGGTTCTGTAGTATCAATAACTCAGGATGGGTGTTTGTAAGTTCCACATCGGTTTTTCCCTATGTATTTTAGTTTCCTACGATTATAATTAGGAAAAAGAAATAGAGTGTCAGATTGAATTTCTTGTCCGTTGTCTTGAAGATGTGTTAAAAGTGTTTTACATGATAACAGTTAATAATCTAAATGAAGCTTATGCTGAAGCACTGTTTGTTAATTGCCATATAATATAGTATAGTATTATTTTGGATTTCGTTATTGCTCGACTTGAGCTGTGAAAACTATTGAAGGCTAATGGATGAAAGTGCAGGATAAAATAACCATTGTTTGTAAGTGACACCTGAATTAAGCTCAAACTTACGTGTAGTGTCTTAAAAATATAACTTCTGTATATGTTACAGATCTATAGTGGATTAAAAATAGAAAGGAGTGAACAAATCATAGTTTTCATCAAACAGATTATGAATAATAAAGTGGTAGTGTCATCCTGAATTGTGCAATGTTGTTGTGTTGGCCACGGAAGTTTTCTATTTACTGCTAAAAAATTCCAGGTCTTACACCTATTATTTTGAGTGTCAAAAAGTTTGAAGGCTTTGAATGGATGGAGCTACCATATGATTTTCAAGTAAATCCTGAAGCAAGTTTAAGATTTTAATAATGCAGTTATATTTACAATGCTAGGCAAAGTCAGTATATAATCACAAGGAAAGCTTGTAATAGATGGGAGAAGAGATGACAAAGAGATGACATAATTGACTGGTAAATCATATGCCACCAAGTATATAAATTCTATCCAACAGAAGGTGTCCTCTTTCTATTTAAACTTTAGCTCTTTCAGTGATGTTAAAAAATATAAAGAAAAGAATTGATAACTGAAAGCCTCTTTTTACAGAAAAAATATCAGATAAGCGCAAAGGTTCGCTTATCCGTCAAGGCTGGAGCAAATTACCACAACCCTCCTAATAATCTCTTCTAAAAAAGAATTTTGGGCATGATTTCCTTTTCTGAATAAACTCACCTCACTCCTGTATCATGGGAAAATTATACCTTTTTGATGACAAAATCAGTGATGCCAAATGATGGAACTTGATTAAACGTTGCAGCTGCACCACAATCACCATGACTACGGTGACTAATTTACTCGGCAGATATCACGAGTAGCTTGCTCATTTTGTTCATTACCCAATTGTGATGAAAAGTATCAATGATAAGCCCTTCAATCAGCCATATATAGTGATTGAGCATCACTCATCTCCATTCCTACAGCTGCCGCACTTCCAATCTTCTTCTCCAAACTCCTCTTCATTCCAAGGTGAACAATGACGGTGGATCCATATATCACATGTTTCACAACAAAGATCAGGGCATGGTTCTTTACGTGAACAATATCTACAAGGAACTCAACAGCAGCAGCAGATACTGTGCTAATTGCAGGCTCGTGCTTGACATAAGACGTCATGTCAGCATTCTTAGCAGGTAGAAACATTGATGATGTTTCAACCTTCTTGTTGAAAGTGGTTGACGAGTCACCTCCATCCAATGGGCCAAGATCATCAGATGCAAGTAATTCATTGAAAGAGAAACAAGTCTGAGGCTCAAACTCCATTTCCTTGCATTCCTGACCATCTTCCTCGGAACTCTCTCTTGAAGTATCCATTTCAACTATAGAAGGGATGGAGGATAAATCAACATTCAAGGGATTAGCTTGGGTAAAAGGAGTACCTGAATCCTTCTCAAGTCTTACATGTCTTCTTACTGGCTGTTTAGCACCCGGTTCAACAAGAGTTGGCATTTCTTCTTACTTAAGAATTGTGTTTCTCCAAGAGGAGTGGATAACTCAGAAGAAGATTTCAGATCAGTCCCATTCTCTATATGAGTTCTGACTGGCTGTTTTCTTTCATCAAGTACAGATATAGTTTCCGCATTCATTTCAATCACCCACCGGAAAGTGCTCAGTAAGTTCTTCAACAGTGAGACAAGAGGCTTATTATCCTCTAAAGATTGGGTTTCCTCCAAAGGCACCACTGGAGTGTCCAAATCCTCATCTTTCTGTAGCTCTGAAATGAACCCAGAATCAGGCTGAATTCCTCGATTGTACCTCTTTGAAGCCCTTGCACACATCCTCTTCTCCTCCAACTGTCTTTTGCTTTTTGGATCTAAGTAAGGGCAGATAGGTATTCTAATCCTACGGCACCTGCAACATTTGAATCCCACCACTTCAGAAATCTTTGACTCCTCAAGTCCAACAGCTTCAGCGTGGTACCAATCTGCAACTCAAAAGATTAATTGTCAACACAAAGAAAGGTAACCAACAAAGTCAAGACATGCATAGAAACAAAACTTACATGTGCATGTTTCACAACGGATGTACATTAGGTAAGGATCATATGGCTATACAAAGGCGGCAACTAGGTCTTAGCGAATCACCATCCGGATTGCCCCTCAGAATGTGTTTAAATCTAAAATCACCAGTATCCTCGTCCTTCTTTCTCCAAATAACACCCCAGTGGTGCTTCCATTGCGTCGCCAAATTTGAACTAGAATGCTTCATCTTAGAAGAATGCTTCAGAGTCGCAGTGGATGCAGATGGATTACTAGAACTACCAACCTTCCTCCTTTCTGGCTGACACAGGAATCGGAATGTCTTTTCTTTGCATGAGTAAAGGACTAGTAGGAGATTCATGACTAGTTTCAGCTTGTGTTAAAGCTCTATTCTGGTAGCACCGTTTGCAGGAGGTCATAAACTCAATTTCCTCATTAGCAATAACTGTTGAACTAATTGTACACTGTTTGTGACATAGACCTACAAGGAAAATTCTCAAAAGTTTAATAGATCAATTACTGATACACAGACTGACTTGCGAGCCAAAATAACAATATCTCGAGTAAGATCAAATGGTACCTTGGCATGTATTGCAATTTGACTGCGTTCCTGGAGAAGAGGATAGCATCAATAAAGGATTGTGTAAAAGAGCTGAAAAGAATTTTGAAATATACATTAAATGGGTACCTAAGTAACACATCCACTTCACATGAAGCACAACAATGCTTATCATTGCCATCTCTCTTCTGTGAAAGATAAGAAAATATATCTTTACAATAAGCCACTGACCACCTTTTCTGCAATCTCTGGGGAAGTGCATTAGTGAACTTGTTGGCTGAAGAGAAATTTTTTTCCAAGTTTTCTTCATAATTTTTATTATATACAAAAGGAATCCTTGACTCAGAAAACCAATATTTTCCTTTCCCTCCTCCTGGGCTTGCTCAACTTCTATTATACTCTTCTTGACACGATGGGAGATGCTTCTGATTTCCAAAAGCAACACTATATCTAACCTCATTTCCAACAATTCTTTTATGACATATGGAAGCATTTCTAAAGGAAGATGCTTCTGATTCGGGACCTTTTCCCTCCAGGAGGCTCTGCTGTTCAGGGCTAACAAGATCACTCCATCTCACATGCATATCTAGGTACCTGACCTGTTGCAAGACCAACCTTGTAAGAATACTTGGCCTGACTCAAACTTTCTGTAGAAAGAAAGGACTTAAATCATCTATTGCAGTGTCATAAATCACCTGAAGTGCAAGTTGTGATATTGTCTTACACACATTAACTGCAGCTCGCCAAACTAGCTGCCTGCTTCTTTTGGCAGTCTTGGACCCTTCAGCATAATAAATACCAGGTATCTTTCTCAGACCACCTGCTCGAAGAAAAGCAGTTAGTGGGTTCTTCCCCGCTCCAAAATTTTTATTCCATTGAATTTATGAAAAATATTATATCTTCTATGAAGAACAAAATAGGTTCAGGGGTACACAAGATACCATGACGCGCTGCTTTCTTCAACATTGATCGGGTAGAGTCGCTTTCTTGGTAGATGTTTAGACAGCATGCCTCCCTTCCACCAAGTGAAGTCCTTCAGTTTATCTTTGCAATCATCATCAGTTACTTTAACCATTGACAATGGTTTCCGCCCTCCTCCCTGGTTTATGCTTATGAGACATCTCACAGCACCAGCAGTTGAATGAGTGATAAAGATTCAGATGCCCCACCATCGACAAGCTTAAACCAGTCCCCAGAAAAACAACAAACCGGATATTCTCCTCAAACTGCAATGCACATACACTATGTTCTTAAGCAAGAACAACTTTACTTGGTGGACAGGTAATATCATATGTAAAATAGTAGCTATAATCTACAATTGGATCCAATAGCACTTGGGCAATTCAACAGTTAAGAGGACTCATAGAAAAAGTTCAAAAGTGGGATAATAAGACTTTTTATTTAAATGCAACGCCAATTTTGGTTCATAAATAACAAGTATTCAGTTCTTATCACATAAATTCATAAAATATCAAATCAATAGTGCAACTTAAGCAAATTTGGATTTTGCAGTGCAGTATCCATGCCAGATTCATTATTGAAATTCAGTTTGATGAACTCCTAGTGTAATCAATGCACAAACGTTGATGCACCTCTGAATTTCATTCCAGCCACAGAATTCGTGCTGTTCGTGCTGCTGCCTGATGGTAATTTTTCCTCCATTTATTTCCCATGTGATTCTCTCATTATTTAATAGCAATTACATTTGTCTAAATAAAATAAAACATAGACTAAACACGTTTCCTTCAGCAATAGCATTAATTTACTAGATTTTCTTGTTATTAGATGGAAATTATTATGTAAGCTAATGTTGTGCTATTCAAAACCAATTACTATGTCTAATACTGGTCAGTTCATAGTCCAGTAAAGGAATAATATTTTGGATGAGGTGAAAAAAGATGGGCAAGAGGAGAGGACATAAGAGAAGACAGGATAACTGCCATTCCCCTTGTTTGTTTGGAAGCAGAAGTAGAACTAGACAGGTATACAGCTCTCCCTTTAAGAACTTTCAAACCCTCTTGGAATAGAGTGGAACTCTCCCATTTATAACAAAAATAAGTAAAATATAAGTACTGACCCCTAAGAGCAACTTTTCCTTCTCTGTGTTTGCATCCATTTCCTCGAACAAACCTAGTTTTCATCTAAACATCCCAAAACTCTGGACTTTTTTTAAAAAAATACTAGTAGTTCAAACTTTAATGCTTAAAAGTAATAAGCAAAAACAGCTATAGTACCACAAATCTAGTCAACCAAGAAACAGAAATTGATGAAGAAAGCATGTTATGACAGACACTTTCACAAGGTGCTAACAAAATCAACATAAATAAATTTCCTCAATAACTTACTTCAAGCAGAAGAGACTTTATCACAGTGCAACTAGTAGCTTCTTCTGCCTGTTTCCGCCATTGTTTTCTAAAAGCTGTACTTAGAAAAGGACCAACTGTCAGGCCAGTTAAGCTCTCCTCCATCAATATAATATATGGCAATACCAGTAGATTTCCCTCCTCAACACTTGCAGAACGAAGACCAGCAAGGATCTTCACTGCCCCCTTAATGGCATTTGATACCGCAGCATTTAACAAGCATCCTTTCTACCAGTCACAGCAGCCTTACAATTTAGACACCAACTGCATCTTCCCCTTGGTACTTCAACAACCTTCTTTTCAGTATTCGCCAGAAAACGTGTCGCTGCTGATGAGAAAGCTTTGAAGCAAAACATTAAAGAAAGTTTGCGCCTATCATCTGAAGTATGACTTTCAGTGCCTTGGTTTTCTCCGAGAGAAAGTTCTAAATTGCAGCAGATGCAGCAAAATCTCCATGCAGATAACTATTTATGTACTGCTGAGGTCTAAAAAGGGATGACCCCATGTACAAGCAGCCACCAGTGGGTTTTCTGTAATCTATTCTGCTGGGTCTGCCACAAGCCTTCACATTCAAGACACTGCAATTCCAGCACAATTACTATTTACTTGTTCCACAGAGTTGCTGCTGCTTCTTGGAGGTACAAGTAGCAATTTCTACCAACTTTGTGTCGCCTTGTTGAGTCTGCTCAGGATGGAATGACCTGTGACCAACTGAACCAGCAGATACAATATATTTCATCAATTTGTTCAGATGGCAGAAAGTCTATAGGTGCATTACTCTGTCTTGCCATAGAATCAGTATTCACCTGGTAACAAATACTGTCAGGTTGGCTAACTGCACCCAAAGTCTCATTGCATAGGCCTTGAGAAATTACTTATAGAAGCATCTTCTGAACTGGAATTCAGCAGTAACACAACTTCCAGTATTCTCTCTCAGGACTTCCCTGTTCAATGAATTAAGTGACAATGTAGAGTAACTGCCACATTTTGTTCCATTAGGTCTGTCGGAACCAATTTCAGATAGTTCACCATCAGGGAAAGAGACATTGCCAGGAATTTTCCAGTATTGCATTATTCCTTTGCATATTTCCATATATAAAGTAGTGTGCTGTGCATTTGCATTAAGTGCTTGCAGGACTCTGGGAATGTCATTCTTGTTGTAGTATCTGAAAATAGAGTCTAGCCAGGCAAGGCCTTCAACCTACAATCAAAGATCAAAATGTGTTTCAGAAAGAGACAGAGCTAAAGCTGATTGCAGCCTAAACTACATAGGATTAAGTGCATTCTCTATCTCCAAATAGAAGATCAGCCCACAGCTAAATTAGGCAACTGAACAGAGTAGATTTGAAAAGAAGTTAAAAGAGACATACACAAGCAAATGACTGCAAGTACCTATGAAGATTTGTCCATAGGAATCAACACCAAAAAGCTTCTCCGCCCTTTCTGTGTTGTTCCCCTCATAATTTTTGGTTCAATTTCATTGATTCTACACTCAGGGCAATACCATGCCCCTTCTGGTATATATGCATCTTGGCTAACCCAATGCACCTTGCATGGTAAGACGATGGACACCTGTATCACAAGGTGCTAAAGTCCCCTCCATGCCGCAGAGACGGCATTCATCACTGTTACTGTTTTGATCTACACCAGAGACAAAATCTTGACTACTAACCTTGGGTCCTAAAATATCAGTACTGCAACACTGCTTTCTTTCATGATTTTCTTTACAGTTCAATTGCTTCTGTTCCTTACAGGCAAGGCAGTCTTAGCATATCTGGGATGAACTATTCTTGGTGCAGTGACAGAAGCAACACCTGTACTTATATCTGACTCCATACCTATCTCTGATTCTTCACGCATGTCAATTTCTGCTCTTAGTTCTTCAGAATCTAGAACATTATCACACAAGATCTGCAAAACCATGATTTTCCTTCCAGCAGATAACAAGTAATATTCCTCTGCAAAGCATGGGAAAACCTTTCCAACCAGGTTCATCTGCGTATCCCATTACTGTTAAATACTGAACCAGATACATCGGCCAAGCCGCTGTATCAAAGCAAGCGCCCAATCAATGTCCCTAAAGCAAGCAGCATAAGTTAATTCAGTCTTTTCATCCGGTCAGTGTTCAATAAATGCACCTAATATGAAATGATGCAAGAATTATAAGCATAAATATGCAATGCATAGGGAGGTTCCCCAACTATTTCAGCACACAGAAACATATATCAGCAACGTAATTCAATAAGGATAAATATAGGATAGTCGAAATATCATGTCGGCTGTCAAAAGGTAACATTGGCTCTTGCCAATAAAGCTGTAATAGATTATAGTGGAAACTAATTCATACACATTCTAAAGACAAGCAAAGCCATATTAAAATCTTTTTTTTAGCCAAAGCATGTTTCAGAAAATCATATTCCAATGTCTTCTAGGTAGGTATAAGCAGAAGAATAGGGCCAACCCTGTGCGACTGCAGGCAGACTAAGTAGTAATGAAACAGTATTGGGTCATAAATACAATAGGCAATTGGATTCATCAATTTGAGAACTCAGTCTAACTATCTAGTTTTTAGTTTCTTTTGGCAAACAGAACTCTATACATTCTTCTGGTTTCATATTTTTTGTGGAACGCTGGTAGCAGCACTTACCTCTTAAGGAAAAAAAGTAAAAACAGAATTTAATGAGAACGACAACAATAAAAAGTTTCATTAAAACAACTTCAACCAATGATGAAAATTCTTCGTAAATAATTATATATGCTTACCTTAGGCACTTTGATGCAAGCACAGAACCATCAGATGACAGCTTTTTGAGGTGGCGCCTCAAAGCATACATAAGGGCAACATGAACAGAGTCGAACAATGTGTTTGGAGCAGAGCAGTTGAGTGCTCCGACAAAATCTTCAAGTCCAAACGGACATAAAACAATCTGATACTAAACGAACGAAAAAGCTTATAGACAGACAAGAGGTGTGATACATACACCTCCGGAATACCAATACTGTCAGATGAAGGAGGCAGTTGAGGTGCAGGAAATAGAGGCACTTCTGCCGCTGAACTCAAATCCTGCTCCATGTAATCATCAGACAAATCACTAACCGGATCAGAATCACATCCTAGCTGGTTGACTCAACTTTGATCGAACAACCAATGCCCCGATCTTGAAACTGACGCCTCAAACTTATCAATTACACCATTAGCTTGTCAGCTGGATACACAACTCGAGACTTAATACCATTGCCTTCCGTACTAGCTACTAATTTGTCTAGCTTCTTCTTCCTGTCCAACCATTGACCATTCAATTCACCATCTTCAAACAAAACTGCCTTCACTTCACTGCTATCCATATCTTCACAATCTCCATCCTCATAAACAACCTTATACAAACCAGTATCATAAAATATAATCTTCCCCAAGTATATCCCACTGCCCTTAAACTCCTTCCTAACATACCTTCCCAAAAATGCCTTGGGCTTCAACACTCCGCCCGTTTCTTCCCTATCCCGATTCACCTGGAACATTCTGAAATACTTTTTCTACCTCGCCTATCTGATCTGTCGGGGGAAGCTTCCATTCCACCAATCGAATTCACAATAAGATCCAAATCACACCATAAACCAATTTATTTAGTTTGAAAACAACAACAAATCAGTTATTCACCAACAGTGATGACCGCCTTGTTACTTTTACTGGTTCGGATTGCACCTATTTCACATATACAACGAATTTGTTAGGGCTTTATTCATCGCAATAACTCAAAAAAAACAAGCAGAATATGAAACATTCAATCTGTACATTTAAGTGGATATTAAGGTTTGAACTCAACTTAAACATATAAGTCTGCGTCTACCGTTATACAGGGAGGAATATGTAACATGTTCATACAAGAGTATCCACACATACATATGCAATTCATACTGATATATATATTGAACACACACACACACACACATATAGATTTGGTATCCAGAGAGTGTGTGTCCTTGAGAGAGAATTCTGGAATGTTTAATTTTGTTAAAAAAGACGCAGCGCCATTGAAGGAGTGATGAAGAGATTAGAGGATTTTGAAACGGTCTCGGTGGTGAGAGGAGTTGTGGTAAACTGTGAAGAGGCTTCTGCCCTAAAACTAAACATCACACCTCTGCTAGCCGGAGTTTATAGTGAATAGGCTTTTCCAGAATTTATATTTGGGCTAGAAAATGGTGTCACTATTCGGAGTTTCCAACCTGTGACTGCTGAGGCGATTTTGGCGGTGTATGATCGTATTTGAATCTCTATAAAATAAAAGAAATTGAATTTGAATTCTACCATTTCTTTAACTATTTTTTTCTTCTTTTTTTTTTAATTGACAAACGTTTGAGACCACCCGACCAAAAAGGAGGGCAAATATTATACTGTTACGCCATACAACAAACTGCACCGTCCGTCTGTAATGGCTACGTTATAAAATGGCACACAGTATATATACCGACATTTAATATTTAAATCTTATTTAACTGTTATAAATAAAAGTACGCAAATATTTAGTTTAATTATTTTATATATTAAGAAGAAGTAATGTACGAATAACTATTTTAAATCAAAAAATAGATAGAGTATGAATATAAAAATCAAAGTCTTTCCTACGAAGCTACGACTCATATCTCGTGGATATTATTTTAATATAATTTTTAGATATTCGTGCTTGAAATTTTACTACATATGACATTAATGACGATTATAATAAATATTTTAATATTTATTTACTCATAATATATTTCTTATTATCACTATCAAGACAACGCTTAAGAATGATCATATAGTATGCAGAATTTTGCCAAAGCCTTAATATACCTTATAAATGAATCTAACTAATGCTACAAGTAGAATGCTATTATGTTAAGAAATATAACACAATAAAAATTAGCTCTTAAATAAAATCAGCCGTTATAATGAAACGGCGTTATAACGAATGATCGTTATGTATTTATCATCAGCATATCAATATAAGCAAAATGTAGACTTCAATTTCTTTTCTTAGTTTGATAAGTGAATAATAAATAAATTCATAGTAGAAAAATACACTCTTCAATCGAGGGATTTATTGTAGAAAAATACACTCCGCAATTGGGAGGGCAAAAAACATGTAAAAAATTAAGATGTATAATAATAAAATAAAAATTCCTAAGCAGATAAAACAATTACGTTTCTCTGTGGGATCCGAGAAGGGCCACATATCAAATGTACAAACATAATGCCCGCTCCACGACTCAAACTCATAACCTATAAGTTATCGAGACAACTTTTACTATTGCTCTTAAAAGTGGTGCAATTGACACTCCTTGACGAGGTGGCTCCGCCGTTGTATCAAGCATATACACATATACATTCTTTTCTAGCTCATCAACAATTTAGACATCAATATCGTGAGTAGATATATAAAAATAATAGTAATTGAGTAAAAGAGATTGAGGGATGTGTTTATTTATTTGGTCTAACATAGTAAAAGGTTCAATCTTTTGGGTTATATCTACTATGAGCAAAGCAAATACTACCAAAACATATATAAAGAGAAAAAAGGACAAATTTTTCCCCTTTATCATGACTCATGAGGACAATTGTTGATATAATCGAATCATTTTTTAGGTAAACATAAAGGTGATACATCTGATTAATGAGGGTCACTTAATATTTAACTCAATTATCTATGAATGCAAATTGCTACTAATAAGGCTTTTGTTATATATATATATATATATATTAATATTTAATATCTAGATTTATGTGTAGTTATAAATAAAAAATATACAAAAATTAGCTTAATAATTTTGTGTACCGAAAAGAAAGAACATAATTGTTAATCAATTTAAACAAAATAAATAAATAAAAGAATATGAATATTAAAAAACAAACACCAAAAGATTATTTCCTACAAGCTTACGATGCATTTAATGTTTTTATTATATATTATATATATATATATATATATATATATATATATATATATATATATATATATATATATATATATATATATATATATATATATATATATATATATATATATATATATATATATATATATATATATATATTACTCCCACCAAAAAAAAAAAAAAAACTGCGAAGTGCGAGTTTACTCAGGAACATGGGAAACAAATAATGGAATATGAAGAAAGAATTGGCGGGTCCACAAAAAATATAAAGTTTTAGCGGGAAAGAAAGATCCTGTGATTATGAATTAGCCAAATTCGCATTCAAATAAGCAGGGGAAACCAACTTTTGCTTATAACTGTCAAGTGCTTAAAGGAAGGAAAAAGAACTGTAGAAACTTATCCACATTACTGTTATTTATTTATTTATTTATATCAAATTAATAAATATATAATACGGTTATATATATTTTTTTAATACTTAATTGTGTTAGTTTAGTTAAATATTTATTTTATTAAATTATTTAGTTATAATAAATTTATATTAATTTAGTTAAATATACAATACAAATATAAAGTATTTATTAAAAATAACAAACTTGTCAAGAGCTCCCCAATGTCTATTTGGATTTTTCAAGCTAATATTTGTGTTGGAAAAATAATTATCAGTCACTATTACATCCAGTATAAAGGAAAATGAATATGTATTACAGGCGCCAAAGCAAAGGAAAATAAATTGCTAAATCCTAAGGAAAAATTGAAAGAATTACGTAATCGTTATTTATGGGAAAAGACATATTACATCAAGATATCGATATATGTGGGACTTGGATACTATAATGGGACAAAGACGATGTCGTAGACAAAAATAAGGCCAGACGCAAGGCGAACAGTAGACGTCCCAAACGGTGGCCGCAGCCGACGACAAATGGCGGCGTCAAGACTGCAGAGGCAAGTCAGTATGGTATTCAGTGGTTTAACCGATTGCATGTGCCATACGACGCATCTTCAGCCTTCCCGTGGTATTTTTGTTGTCATTACTATTCTTTCTTTTTGTGTGTTGTACATTGATTCCATGTTGTATTATCTCATCAGGTTACTCATTTTCATTTTGGCATTTTTCTTTAAAATCAAGTGTCTAATAATTTTAAAATCCACTTTTATCTTTGGCGAGTCAGGTAAAATTTGCTTACAACATTCTTTCTAACATACACTTACTTATAACAAGATCAATATGTCATTACTGGAAAAACTACTTCATTTACTACTTGTCAAAATAATTATAACTAGTAATATATATAAAAATAGACACTAGTTATTTTTCTAATTATTATTTCGCAGTAATTGGCCATAACAGTCGTAGTAAATTCCAAAAGAAAATTATTATACAACTTTAAAAAAAGATATTTAAAATGGTTATGACTACTTGAAATTTATTCTAATTTTAATTACATGGTTTACAACTTTGTATTCCTAAATAACTTTATGAAATGCATTAAAATGAAAATAATAATAATTAAGTATGAAATCCTTACTAAAAATAGGAATCTTAATTAATAATCGCAATCTCATCCATAAAACTGGGCTTCCTTTACGCCATTCACATATTTATTCTTCAATTTTTGTCTCTCTTCAGTTAAATAAAAAGGAAAAATTAACTCAATGAAATTTAAGTTTATATATAAAATATAATATATGATAATATATTCCGCTTCTTCAATATACCTAATATATGAATATAACAATATATGCTCACACAACATATAATACTTTTGTATAATATATATATATATATAATTTTTTTTATGAATTTTGAGTTTTTTTAATTTTTTATTTTTGAAATTTGAATTTTTGAACTTTTCAAATTAACATAAAATAATAGTGTAATACACATAACATATAAGTACAATAATATATATACTTTATTATATGATTAAAGTGCTAGTTGAGTGTGTTTGAGCCTTTTTCTCAAAATAGTCAATGTATTTTAATATGTATTTAATTTCGTTATTACTACTATAGAAAATTCTTTTACTTATTTACGATATAATTTGAATCCGACTCCTCTCTATTATCTTTTTTCTCCATTTCCTCAATACACATCTAAATATAAAATATATGTCCTATTTAATTTTTAAAGATCAGAATTATATTACATAAGCAAGTATCACAATCACAATTAAGTGAATTAGTTTTGGAAGAAACTCTTTAAATTTAATAAGAAAAATATATTCCCCACAAACTTTGGTACCCAAAATTTGCAGGGAATATCTTTTTCTTACCAAATTTGAAGATTACTTTTCAAAACTTATTCATTTAATTATGATAATGATACTTATTTATAT